>JBBBDQ010000346.1:4487500-4672500 GCA_037127315.1 Ascarosepion bandense
TTTGATATTTATCGGGGGTACCTCGACACAAAAGAACACTCGCAGATGCTTATAGTACAACTGTGTAAATTTTCAAGAAAACCGGTTCAGCTGTTTCGGAGTTTATAGGTAACGGACACGCACACACACACAATATTCATGACAAAAGCAGTTAGAAACTGGCGAAAATGCTGCTAGAAAAGGAGCCTGAGCAACATACAGTCCTGTGCAAAAGTATTAGGACAAGAACTATTTTATCTTTTATGAGGCATATTGACAGAAAATACACAATTTAATTAAAGTAATTTTATTTGATTTACTCAACAAATGATTTAACAAGAAAAATACTTGTTACGAAATAAATTTAATATTTAGTATAATAGCCTTTTGTTTTGAATACATCCTTCATTCTATCAGGCATTGACATCACAAGTTTCGTCAATGTATCTAATGGTATCTCCTGCCAAAGTGTGTCTTCCAAAGTAACATTACATTTATCAATTTTTAATCTAAAATATCCCATAGATGTTCAATAGAATAGTTTCAAAATAACTTGTTTAATAGAAAATAGGAAAATTAAATATCAGTCAGTTAAGTGCCATACGTGATACACGCTTGGGCGATCATGTCTCGAAAGAGACATGACTGACTGGGCAGAAGATTATCCCGCAGTAGGTTGCCATTGCTTTCTGCGCTAGACTGGTTGCCGACCACGGCTATAGAACCCAAGCTGTCCCGCTATTTAACCCATAACTGGAAGGAAGAGACGGATTAATACCTTTCCCAAGGGCATTTGCACGTAAGTGAATACAATGGATTTAACTGGAATTCGAACTCGGCTTCTCGTTCCGAGCCGATATCCACTGTACTACAACGCACATAAATTCTTTTTGATACATTTCTTTCACACCTAGTTTTAAATAATCAATATTTATTGGCATTTTACTTGGCTTTTCACTATGTATTTGAATTTCAGTGAGGTTTTTTTAGGAAAATCACCCCTGTCCTAATACTTTTGCACACTACCGGTAGTTAGGACAAGGGGTGGATTTTAAATTTCTTTTTCATGCCTCATGAAAGAAAAAATAGTTCTTGTCCTAATACTTTTGCACAGTACTGTAAGTGACAACTACTGCTGAAGATAAACACTTGATTATTATGAACTTTATTGTTAATAAACGAAAAACTGCCCCAGATATCTTAATTCCTCTCAACAGTAACTCGAGTCGCGCATAACAGTGAACATTCGACTGAGATCAGCGTGGCTTAGGGAGGAACATAGTTAGTAACGGAAAACTGAATAAACTGTTACGGAAGCTAAACAAAAATGTAAGACTATTATGGGCAAAAAAAAAAAAAAGTGGCGGGGAGGGATAAAAATTGAAGACTGATTTTGAGTTTGAGGTTTTAACGGTATATCAACCTCTATGTGTTATACAATGCAAGTTCGGTTATTTTTTTTTTTTTTTTAATCGTATCACCCCGAGCAAGGCGGTAACGCCACTGATGCGCAGGGGGCTACGTAAAAGTGAAAATATTGGAAAAGAGAAAGCCAGCAACCACATCCTAAACAGGAAACAAGGGATGAGCCTCTACACCTGTTCAATAGACGTGGGTGGAATGTGAACCGGGCGATAGATCTATCTACTCCAATTGAAAAAAAACGAAAACAAAGTGAGAAGATTTGAAAAGAGAAAGCCGGAAACCACATCCTAAACAGGGAACAAGGGATCAGCCTCTTAACCTGTTCAATAGACGTGGGTGGAGTGTGAACCAGGCGGTAACGCCACTGATGTGCAGGGGGCTACGTAATAATGAAAAGATTGGAAAAGAAAAAGCCGGCAACCACATCCTAATTATAGTGAGAAGGTTGATTTCTGGTTTTGTATTTTTGAAAAACAGTTTGTAGATCAGGTTTCATTGACGTATTTTTGTAAAGAGGGTTTTATCGAGAGTCAGTTGTATTGCTGCTATAGATCTTTTTCATACAAAACAAAAAAATTGTTGGTAACATTTTTCCTTCGATTTTCCAAAATATATTGCTGGTAATGTTTTCTTCTCCAAAAAGCATGGCTGGAATTTTGACTATAAAAATATATTTTTATACGTTCATAATGTTTTAACCTCCCATTTGGATGGGGAGGTAAATATTTGCCCATAGCTGGAACGCTAACAAGTGCTACCACCCGTGGTCGGAATTTAAATTTAGACACGTGATAACATTAAGTTTATACTTATCGGGTACCCATGACCTCTCGGGCAAGCTGTTTCACTCTACTCCTGTGTTTAGTGTGTTTCAGTGGACCTCAAGTGGAATGACTATATCGAATCCATTGCTAAATCCGCTGCTATGAAAGTCGGTTTTCTGTGCAGGGCCCGGAGGTTTTTTCCGTCTGAATCTATCCTGCACATTTATAAATCTACCATCCACCCGTTCATTGAATACTGTTGCCATATCTGGTCGGGTGCCCCTGCTATTCTCCTTGGGCTTCTAGACAAGGTACAGCGGAGGGTCTGTAATGTGATCGATACCGACTTAGCAGACTGCCTGCAGACTCTCTCTCACCGGCTTGACGTGGCTTCCCTGTGTCTCTTCTATAAATACTTTCACGGTTTCTGCTCCGATGAACTTAGATCACTGGTGCCCCCCAGGTTCGAATTTGCACGAGATACTAGATTAGCAACTAGATCCTACCCTTTTACAGTGAAACCGATAAAATGCAACCGCAACTTCTGCTCCAACAGTTTCTTTTCTTGCACTTCCCGACTGTGGAATTCTTTTCCACGTGACTGTTTCCCCGACGGCTACAATCTCCAGGAGTTTAAATGTAAGGTCAATAGACACCTCCTAAGAAACTAACTTCCATTCTTTCAAACACTCTTCCCACCCACCAAACTATCTGTCACCCCGCTTCTGACATTTTCTATATCTAACCACTCTTCCTATTTATCTCCCCTATGTAGCCCCAAGCGCAATAATGGCAGTGGAATGCCTTGCTTGGGGTGAAATGATTAAAAAAAAAAAAAAAAAAAGAAACTACTTTCTTCTTTTCTTGGCCATTTTCTAACAAACCATCCCTATCTCTTCCTTTTATTTACTAACCTCTATTTCTGGTACACTAGTTCGTGTGTGGTTGAACAACGTGGGCACTAGTAACCAGTTAAAATAGTTATTCATCAAATGTAAAAAAATATGATATTACATATGAAATATATCTGATGAACTGTTATACAGCAAAACAGGCTTGTAAAGTGGGTGTGTCTAGCCACACTAATGAGCTGTGATATAGCGAAACAGGTTTGTAATGTGGATGACTAATATATTATGCTCTCATTACGATTGAGCTCTCTAAAGAAGAAACTATTAAAAACAGTTTCCACTTCTGTTATATAAGCGTGACTCTTCAGAAATGATTTGAGTTCTTTCGGTGACTGGCGTGTGTATACACTGCTTATATACAACACGTTAAAATTTCCTTCACTGATTCCATGCGCCTATGGCTTAGAGAGTAGCGACTCCGACCGACACCAAATCGGTCTAGTTTCGGTCCCGGCCAGAGGCAAGTGGATGTGCCTAACCACACCGATGAGATGTGAAATAGGCTTGTATGTGGATGACTAATATATATATATATATATATTACAAGAAAGTGAAAAAACATGTAGGTTAAAACCCACTGTTCAATAAGAGCACACACTATATATATATATATATATATATATATATGATCCAAAAAATTTAGATATACTATATCTGTTAAAGGATAAAATAAATCCTATCTTAGGAGAGGTTTCTTTTGCCTTTATTCATATTAATTATTCAATTAGCTATATATGTTACAGTATTTACATTATTCGGACTAATGTCCTCATCTTTGTGGTCATTTGTACGACGTTTCGGCCGATATAGGCTCTGGCGTTCTTCAGTTGCTAGGAATTTCGAATCGAACCATTTATTACAATCACTGGGGTATATGGTCTTCATTCCTTGCGTATTAGTGCCTCTTTTGGTTGTCATGAGATAACTTATGACTACCAAAAGTGATTGTAATAAATGGCTCTAACCGAACCCTTTATTACAATCACTCTCTCTCTCTCTCTCTCTCTCTCTCTCTCTCTCTATATATATATATATATATATATATATATATATATATATATATATAGGAAATCCTATTAACGCTCTATCTTTATCTCTGTCACGGTATCTCTGTCACGGCACTTTACGACAAAAAAAACTTGCTTTTTATCAGAAAAATATATCTTTTTATCAGTAAATCACTGCAAAAAGTAACAATAATGGCACTAAGCATTATTCTATATCGGGAGATGATCAGTTTACCGTCACCATACATTCCAATATTACCTTACAGGTTAATATTCTCTTCTAAAATATCTAAAGCAGGTGCAATTTTGAAAAGTTCAGTTTTTACTTTTTTTGTACAGATAGCTTAAAGACACCTAGAATTATTTAAAAAGAAATATTGTTGTCAAGTTTAAACTTAAAAACAGGAAGTTGTCAATAAGATATATAAAATTTTAATAACTATATAAAATTATAAAAAAAATTCAAATTGAATAACTATGATAGGACAGCGGTAGTACAAATTTAACCATCAATCTTACAGACTTAGTTGTCAGGTTAATAATATTTTTTTAAACGTGTAGATGGACATTTTGGTGCTGTGGATATCGGCTTGGAAAGAGGAATCGAGGAGGTACGTTCAAATTTCAGTTGAATTCCTTGCATTCATTTACTGTCAAATACCTTTGGGAAAGTTATTAATCCGTCTCTTCTCTCCAGTTATGAGTTAAATAACATGATTGGGCTCTATAGCCTTTGTTGGCAACCAATCTACTGGGTAAAATAATAGCAACCTACTGAGGGATAATCTTCTGCGCAGTCAGTCATGTATCTCTCGAGACATGATCGCCCAAGCGTGTATCACGTATGGCACCTAACTGACATTGTGTAGTGTATTTTGAAGTATTCGTCTCCCTTATCCACGGTTCCGTTTTTAACCCTAGAAATAAAATCTGTATCAATTTTTGTCATCCTAATTTTCTTTTGCAAACTTACCATTTGCGCGTGCCATGAATATTGTTACTATATCTGGTTTGGGGTTTCTACAGTGTATCTATGGATTCTTAATAAACCCAAAGAAAAGTCAGCAATGTTACCTGTCCAGACTTAGCATCACACGCTCAATCAGTCTCCTCATCGCCGTAAACTAGTTCTTCCTTGGCATTATAGACTAAACTATCGCCCGGTTAGATAGACTAAACTATCGTCCGGTTTAGATAGACTAAACTATCGCTCGGTTCACACTCCACCCACATCTATTGAACAGGTGAAGAGGCTCATCCCTTGTTTGCTGTTTAGGATGCGGTTTCCGGTTTTCTCTTTTCCAATCTTTTCACTCTCTTTTATATTTTTTTTTCAATTGGAGTAGATAGACTAAACTATCGCCCGGTTCACACTCCACCCACATCTATTGAACAGGTGAAGAGACTCATCCCTTGTTTCCTGTTTAGGATGCGGTTTCCGGTTTTCTCTTTTCCAATCTTTTCACTCTCTTTTATTTTTTTTTCAATTGGAGTAGATAGACTAAACTATCGCCCGGTTCACACTCCACCCACATCTATTGAACAGGTGAAGAGGCTCATCCCTTGTTTCCTGTTTAGGATGCGGTTTCCGGTTTTCTCTTTTCCAATCTTTTCACTCTCTTTTATTTTTTTTCAATTGGAGTAGATAGACTAAACTATCGCCTGGTTCAAACTCCACCCACGTCTAGTGAACAGGTGAAGAGGCCCATCCCTTGTTCCCTGTTTAGGATGTGGTTTCCGGCTTTCTCTTTTCTATTCTTTTTATCCTTACGTAGCCCCCTGCGCATCAGTGGCGTTATCGCCTTACTTGGGGTGATATGATTTAAAAAAAAAAATATTTCTACAAATATTTTTATGGTAATTATTCAGGGTTTTTTCTCGTTTTTTCTGCTCCCATTTCACAAAGTTAACGTCAGTACTAGATTAGCACTTAGGTTTATTCCTTTTAGTGCTGAAATTGCTAGATGTAGATGGAAATTAAGCTTTAATATTTTCTATTCTCGCAGTTTTTCCTAACGGAAATCTAGCTTCCTGCTTTCGTTTAATCCGGACTAATTTTGTCGCAATCCTTTAGAACATAGGCGATACTGACTCTCCACAATTTCCTATTTCTTGCGGATATTTATACATTTGCTAAGGCACCCGCGCGTTACGCCATCCCTTTTCACATAACCGTAAGGGTTAAGCTTTCTAATCTCTATTTGAGGGATATATTTCGCTTTAGCAGGACTGCTTTATCTGGGCAGGTTGATATTAATTTCAATATTTAATAAATAAAAACCACGGATATCATTTCAAACTCATGTACACACTAAAACAACGTTTATAGTTATAAAAATCATTTTCTCTCTCTGTCTCTCTGTCTCTCTCTCTGTCTTTGTCTCTCTCTCTGTCTCTCTCTCTCTCTCCACATATATATATATTTCTTTTTTAATCGTATCACCCCGAGCAAGGCAGTAATGCGACTGATGTGCAGGGGGCTACGTAACAGTGAAAAGATTGGAAAAGAGAAAGCCGGAAACCACATCCTGAACAGGGAACAAGGGATGAGCCTCTTAACCTGTTCAATAGACGTGGGTGGAGTGTGAACCGGGCGATAGATACATCTATCTACTCCAATTAAAAAAAAACAAAGTGAGAAAATTTGAAAAGAGAAAACCGGAAATCACATCCTAAACAGGGGACAAGGGATTGCAAATATAAATTAAAATATATTTACTTAATAGTAAAATTTATAATATTGTTACTTCATTTTGCATCATAAACTGCTTTTAAAAGAAACCTAACAGATTTATGAATGACCTAATAATAATAATAATAATAATATGTATCTTATTGCCAACCTATCCCAATTCTTCATACTTTGTTTGCTGCAGACATTTTCACAAATAGACTGTTCAACAGTATTTTTCTTCATAGATATCCAGGTTAGATAAATAAATGGTTCAGTTATAAAAATGGATAGATTTTTAAAAGAGATATTAGTCTGTCTACTCCTAATTTTAATGATCATTCTTAAGAGTAACTCAACTTAAGACATATTCTAAATGTTCTTAAATTCAAGTTTCTTCATAAATGCAAGAACCTACTTTAGACATCAGCGTCATGCATTCTTAACAGAATTATCTTCATAATTATGTAACATGTCCAGATATTAATCCTTTTGACCAATTTAATGATTAAGTGATCATATATATTAGGGACACTTACCTGATGGATTGACCAAAATGATTGTTTAGTTAGAAAAACATTTAGTTTTACCTAACTTTTCTGTTTTGGAACCTAGACTTGAGGAATTAAGCACAGTACCCGATTGGATGTGCGTTGTGGTACAGTGGATATCAGCTCAGAACGAGAAATCGGTGAGCAGAGTTTGAATTCCAGTTGAATTCATTGCATTCACTTACACGTAAATACCCTTGGGAAAGGTATTAATCCGTCTCTTCCTTCCAGTTATGGGTTAAATAACAGAACAGATTGGGTTCTATAGCTTTGGTCGGCAACCAGTCTACCACAGAAAGCAATGGCAACCTACTGCGGGATAATCTTCTGCCCAGTCAATCTTTCGAGACATGATCGCCCAAGCATGTTTCACGAATGGCAGTTAACTGACTGACACGATTGACAGTAAAGATCTCATTTTACAGTTGATATGGCTAGTTGTAACCATAAGTTCTATGCTAACAATTTCTTCTCACACTTATTGCTTGTGAAACTCTTCTGGCTTCTTAATTCCTGTTTTTTATTATTCTCTCACACTGTCTTAGTGGCTTTATTGCCTTGATTAAAAAACTTTAAAACAAAAACCATGTCATAACAGTTTTCTGTACTGTAAATGTAAAGGTACTGTAAATGTAAAGGTACTGTAAATGATCTAATGTGTCAAAAGAGCAGTTTGTGCTAAAAATTTCTCAGAATAATGCTCTACAGTTAACGTTGATTGTGCCTTATAAACATTAACAGGTTAAAAATACTGATTCTGATTATATAAGAGCAGGCCTCCTTTTTTTGTTCTTGTTTTCCTTTAACAATTTAATTTCTCCATTGCTAATTGCTTCCTTTATGATGATGGTGTTGTTCGCTACGTTAACGGACAACGTGCACGTTCTGGACTAGATTTTTCCAGTTTAACTAAAACCTGCTTCCGTCATCACCAGTTGGCTTTGCAACAGTTGGTTGTAGGTGAAAAATATCAGATTAAAAGAAAGTGCCGATGGCTTAAGATTGTGTAAGGTGGACAGCAATTTGCTTGAAGCTTAATATATATATATATTTCCCTTCTCTGGCTCCATACGCCTACGGCTTAGTGAGTAGCAACTCCGACTGGCATCGAACCGAACGCGTTTCAATCCCTGCCAGACGCAGGTAGATGTGTTTAGCCACACTGATAAACTGCTGCAACAAAAAATGGTTTTATATGGATGACATATATATAAGGCTTCTTTTAAAGAATTTAGATTTTTTTCTCTAAAAGTTTTTGCATGGTCATCAGCAAAAAGAGCAACCCCAAATGCCAAATACAGGTAGGGGATACCAGAATCAAGCAAGTATAAAAATTTAAATACCTAGGAAGTGTTCTAACAGGAGATGAAAAGTGCGACACAGAGATCCAAAAGCGAATTAGCATGGCAAAGTACATGTTCCAGAAGCTGAGTAAAGTACTAAGACACAGGAAAATTTCACTAGAAACACAGAAAAGAGTCCTGGATTGCTATGTGATGTCAGTTCTTCAATACGGCAGTGAATGCTGGACAATATAATCGAAAATGAGGACAAAACTCGAAGCAGCAGAAATGTGGTTCTACAGAATGATGCTGCGGATATCGTGAACCGAGCATGCAAGCAACGATGAGGTGTTGGAAAGAATGGCAACAAAAAGGAAATTAATAGTGAGCATCAGCAAGAGACAACTGAAGTTCCTGGGACGTGCAATGATAAAGGAGAACCTGATACTGACTGGCCAGATAGAAAGAAAAAGAGACAGAGGAAGGCAGCGGATAACATATTTGCTGGGCCTGATCAGGCGGATGACGGAACGAGTTATAAAAGGAGAAAACATACAAAGAGCCACCAGGGTATGGAGACGCGGAGAACCATGATCAGACAGGGCACATAGAAGAAGAATATTTGTGACTGTAAGTATATTATCTATTCCCTTTCTTTTTTTATTTTTTCCTTCTTTTCCCCTTTTGTCCGTGTATAAGTTTCTGTCTGAGTGCTTATTTTGCGTATGTCTATCTCTATCCTTCTTTTTTTGTGTATATATTCACCCCTAATAATCATTTTGTGTATTTGCGTGATTTAATGTATGTATATATCCTGTCTGTATGATTGTTTTGTGTATGTCCGTTCCTATCCATATTTTTGTATGTGTATATATTCTCTCCTAAAATTGTTTTGTGTATATGTGTGATTTAAAGTATGTTTTCTTTATTCCGTGTGTCTGTATTGTGTATAAGTATGATTTGATGCATGTATTTTTTATTTATTTCCGGTTTAAATGATACAATGTTCAGTCTGTCTGTTAAAAACTGTTTTAAGAATATTCTGGGGGAATTAACATTTATTTATTTTTCAACGGTCTAAATGAGGCAGTTGTAAAAATTTTTACACTTCTGAAATAAATTTTGGATTTATAACCGTTTAATTATGCGTTGAGTTTTCCTCCTCTGATATATATATCTATCTCTCTCTATATATATACATTCTTCGCTACTCGACGACATAATTATTGCAAAAAAGAAATAAATAATAAGGCGCTTTTAAAGAGCAAACTCGTGGCAAGACCTTTCATAACTGGTAGTAAAGTTTAATAACTGGTAGTAAAGAGAATGAACTGAGCCAACGATGCCTCGCTATTGTCACTCTAATGAACTGAGCCGACTCTGTTTCGCTATTGTCTATCTAATAAACTGAGCCGATGCTGCCTCGCTATTGTGTCTCTTTCCCTGAGCGTGATATGAGGGATATATATATATATATATATATATATATATATATATATATATATATATATATATATATATATATCTTGAATCTACTGCTAGGAAGATTGGGTCACTGTGTCAGGGCAGGAAGTTTTTCTCGCCTGAGTCCCTCTTGCACATATAGTAATCAAACATTCGCCCAAGCACTGAACACTGTTTTCACACCCTTGCTGTTCATCACCGGGTTCTCGACAGGCTCCAGAAGAGAATCTGCAATGTAAATGATCGCCACTTGGCAGCTCGACTCCAGCCACTTTCTCACTGAGGGGATGTAGCTTCCTTCTGCCTCTTCTACAAATATTTTCCTAGCTTCTGCTCGGACAAGCTTAGCTCCTTGGTGACCCCACTAAGAAAATTTACTCGAGCAACCTGACTGGCCAGAAGTTGTCTCCCTTTTAGAATCAAAACTACCAAATGCAGCCCCCACTTTTACTCTAGTAGCTTCTTTTATCGCGCTTCCCGCACGTGGAACTCCCTTCCGTATACTTGCTTCTCTGATAGCTACAATCTCCAAGAAATAAAATACAGCGTCAAACGCCATCTCTAATCCCCGTGGCTTCCATACTTCTCTTATACTTTCCCCAACAGCCACTGAAACTTAGTTTTCTCCCTTTTCACTCTACTCCCACGCAACTCTCTTTACAACAGTATTCCTTCCTTCTCTTGTTTATTAGCTTCTGTAACCGGTTCCTCTCCGGTTTCTTTTTATCTTCGCTCTCCTATGTAACCCTTCATTCTTCTCTTTATATATATATATATATATATATATATATATATATATATATATAAAACATAAATTGCGCCAACACCGACCGCGATTTCACACAACGGATCGTCAGGGCTAGGAAGAGTAAAAAATTTTCAGGAGTGTAAAAATTTTTTACAACTGCCTCGTTTAGACCGTTGAAAAATAAATAAATGTTAATTTCACTCAGAATATTCTTAAAACAGTTTTTAACAGACAGACTAAACATTGTATCATTTAAACCGGAAATAGCTCAGTTTATTAGAGAGACAATAGCGAAGCAGAGTCGGCTCAGTTCATTAGAGTGAAAATAGCGAGGCATCGTTGCTCAGTTCATTCTCTTTACTACCAGTTATTAAACCTACGAGGTAGTCCTCGTTGGGTTATTTGACGATTTAAGTTACTGTTAGGTTAGCATTGGTTTTTCGGACATTTAGTCTATAATTATTAGTGCTGCTTTATTGTAATTAAGTATATATATATATATATATATATATATATATATATATATATATATAAACACAAACTTGTAACTGTACTCGTTTCGAAAAAACCCTCCGCGTATATACGTGGAAGGAAAAAATGGTTGGAAAAAAAGAAAGAGCTAACCACATGAACATCAGTCAAAGGGATTCGGACCGAGCCAGCACGTAGCCCAAAGACAAGTAATCAACTAACAAAAAAACACTCAATACCTAAGCAGAGCAGAATAAGTAAATTAAACCTAGAGATATATATATAAGTAATATATATATAAGTAAATTAAAATATATAATATATATATAAGTAAATTAAAACTAGTGAGCCAATAAACTTAACAAGGTTTCACCTAAGCAGGTCTTCAGGAAACGCCAGCGTTTCCTGAAAATCCACTTAGGTGAAACCGTGGTAGGCTTGTTGGCTCACTAGTTTTAATTTACTTATATATATACATACATATATATATATATATACATACATATATATATATATATGTGTGTGTGTGTGTGTGTGTGTGTGTGTGTGTGTGTGTGTGTTGTAAATTAAATATTATATGCTATCATTTATTTAATGATTTATTTTTATTTAATAGCTAATAGCTTATTTTTTTATATTGCCCAGGTGTTATATTATATATTGAGATATTAATTTTAAGAACTTTAGGTCTGTCCGTTTGTAGTTGCTTGTATATACATATACGAATAAATTTATATATTCATGCATTCATGCGGATATAGATGTGGATAGTTAATATCTGTTTGATTCTTTTATTTTGTTTATATTCATTTCTTTGTTTAATTTTGCTTATTTTATGTTTATTTTTATTTTGTTTAGTCAAGTTAATTTATTTTATTTTATGTTTATTTATATTTGCATTTTTTCCTTATTTAATGTTATTTATTTGTTCTGTTTATATTATTTTCTATTCATATACTTTTAAAGGTTATATTTATTTAAAGTTTAAATTTTGTTTTACTTATTTATTTTTTAATTACTGCTCAGATCACAAAGTAAGTAGTTACTTATATATGCCTACATTTACCAATATTTTGAGGTTATTTTTTAAGACTTTATTTTCGCGTCTATATATATATATATGTATATAGACGCGAAAATAAAGTATATATATATATATATATATATATATATATATATATATATATATATGAATTTTCTAAACATATAATGTTAAATATAAGAGACAATGAATGTCTACTATGTTTAATCATGAGCCGTTCTAAACATCGGTTTAGAATAAAGACAAAAATTCTCCCATATTTGGATAATTTTTATTAAGTTTGTTGCAAGCTTTCGGCTCATATGAACCATCTTCAGAGAGGTTATAAGGACGGTAACATAAAAACATCCACCATCAGCGACGATCTATCTGATATTACCTACATCTAACCTACATGGTTATGTTTTTTCTGATAAATGTTGTTTAATTGTACTCTGATTAGAAAGATGACAAGTAAGTCTATGGGAGAGCGTGGTTGTAGTAAAACCAATATATGTAGTGGGTTTATCATTAGTACCGGAGATACAATCTCTGAACGGGCATGTAAATTGATACAGTACATTGTTTTTTTTGCAGAGACATTAGTTTAGTGCTATATATATATATATATATATATATATATATATATATATATATATATATATATCCAGGTGAATAAGGAACGAAAAAATACGAACAACGTTCAAAACATTAAATTAAAACAGTGCTCAATATAGAAATAGAGCTGCGAATATTTATTATAAATTATAGTTTAGAACATGTACAAAATACAATCTACCACAAAGTGTACATTTTGTTTCGACATTGAAAGGATAATGTCTCATCTATTTTTCACAATTATAGCGTTTATTACCTGATGAGACATTGTCCTTTCAGTTGTATTTGTACATGTTCTAAACTATATATATATATATATATATATATATATATATATATATATATATATATATATAAATTGAATTTGGGTTGTGATTGCTATTTTCTACTGGAAGTATTTGTAGGTGGTTAGGTAAAAAAAAGATAACGTTCAAGTGATACCTTCCAAGGCAACCAGGATTTTCTTTTAGGTAGCTTGTCTTTTCAGAACGTAAACGATCATGGCTCTGCACATTCCGCTATACCTTGTAGCACTCAATACATATTTTTTGGTATTTCTCCTACGACCTGCTCCGCCATCCATTTTTTTAAGCTCATCAATATGTCACGCGTTGTTTTCCTATGTATCACTTTCCCTTTATCCGCTCTGTGGTTATCAGGTTTTCCAAGACCTCCTTACTCCTAATGCGTCACAGAAACTTCAACTATCTGATACTGATATTTAGTTTTTTTATTCCAATGATGCAAAACGAATTTTCTATGACAGTTTTCCCAAAAAGCCTTCTGGTCGAGGTAGAAATAACAAGGCAAAATTTATTAAGAACTAAAAGGGAAAGGAAGATGTAGAGGGCTATAATCACCTACGTTCTGAAAGGACACGACGCATACAAAAGAAGAAGGAAATATTAACGCAAAAATACTTATGTCATCAACACATCCACCAACATCATCACATTAACCTAGGTAGAGAAAGGAAGATCGTTGGTTGAAATAGTATATTTGTTTGTGATGTGTTACGTTATTCTTAATCAGTCTCTACAGATCGCCTCACATTTCTTTATTTGTAAATAAGCAGGGTATAGTTTCAATTCCCTCCTAAGATAAGTCAAAATTATGGTTAAATATAAAATTGTGTCACAACATAGTTCCTTTCGTTTTAACGACTTCAAAAGAAGTTTACATCTGAACATCGTAAATATCGAGGAACCATAAATTTCACCGAAAGTTCTGTCGGAGATGAAAGTATGTCCGATAAAACGAAACGCTGCGAACAGGATTCGAACCTGTGCGGGAATAACCCATTGGATTTCGAGTCCAACGCCTTAACCACTCGGCCATCGCAGCTGCCTACAGACTCAAATTAGTCTTATTTTAAGAGTTTTTCTGAATACCTCAACCATTAGGCTAAATTGGGAATGCGGTAGTAAAAAATTCCTTTTCAGACTAATCTTTAAATGCCGTGATATGAAGGGATTTAAACAGAAACTACAAGAAAACTGAATACCTGATCTTAAGTAAAAGAAGGAATACATGATACCAACTACAAGCCGAGGATACAAAAATCAAGCAGGTAGAGAAACTTAAATCACTGAGAAATCTTCTACAAGAGAACAAATAGAACGAAACAGTTATCCGAAGGCTTATTAGCGTGGTTAAGAACGTATTTGAAAAGCTAAGCAAACTATTGAGAAACAGAATAATTTAAATTTAACCACTCGGCCATCGCAGCTACCTGTTGCAACAATTTTTTTTTTTGTACTTTCATAAAATAATTTGACTTTATATTTCATGTTTTTAGTCAAATGGTCAGTGCTTCTTTGATGTCATCAGAATTAAATTAATCTTATTTAAAGAGTTTTCATGAATATTTCAACCGTTAGGGTAAATCGGGTAAATAAAACTGAAATAGAAAATTCATTTTGCAATAATCTTTAAATGCAGTGATATGAACAGCTGCAGAATAAATTGAACAAAAATCGAAAAATAAAAAAGGGATTTAAACAGAAATTACAAGAAAACTGAAAGCCTGATCATCGGTTAAAGAAGGAATGCATGATGCTAACTGCAAACCGAGTAGACTAAAATCAAGCAGGTACATTAATTTAAATCACTGGGAAGTCTTCTACTAAGAGGACAAATAGAACGAAACCGTTATCCGAAGGCTTATTAGCGTGGCTAAGAACGTATTTGCAAAGCTAAGCAAACTATTGAAAAACAGAATAATTTAAATTTAAACAAAGAATAAAACACTGAATTGCTACAGTCTATCTGTTCTCTTATATGGCAGCAAATGCTTAACAGTTTCTTTAATGATAAAGAAGATACTCGAAGCGATTGAAATGTGGCTCCACAGAAGGATGCTAGGGATACTACGGATCGAACATCTGATTAACGACAACATTTTAGAGATAATGAAAACAAAAAGAAACTTAAAATATGGAAGAGACCACTGTAGTTTCTCTGACGCATAAGAAAGAAGAAGGTCTTTGATACACACAGGAATGATAGAGGGGAAGAGAGACAGGCGAATAAAGCGAATGGCATACTTGATGTGCTTTAGCAAATAGATGCCAGTGAAGGATTTGATAGAAATATCAAAGAAAAATTTATTAAGAACTACAAGGGACAGGAAAATGTAGAGGGCTATAATCGCTTACGTTCCGAAGAGAAACAGTACTGAAAAACAAAAAGGATACAGGTGAAGAGGCTCATCCCTTGTTTCCTGTTTAGGATGTGGTTCTCGGCTTTCTTTTTTCCAATCATTCTACTCTTAAATAGCTCCTTGAGCATCAGTGGCGTCATATCACCGCCTTGCTTAGGGTGATATGATTAAAAAAAAAAAAAAAAAGATATTAACATAATAATACCTATGCTATGAACACATCTACCATTTTCATTACATTGACTTCGGGAAGGAAATCAGGGTCTTCGGCTTGAATTACTAGATTTGTTTGCGATGTGTTATGCAATGCTTAAATAATCAGTTTCTCATCTTTCCACATGTAATCATTTCCAAATATGCAGAGTATGGTTTCAATTCCCTCCTTAGATGACACAAAATTAAGGTTAAAACTACGATTGCAACTCAATACAGATTATTTCGTTTCAACCTCTTCGTAAGTAGTCCACATTTGGGCAACGTAATTATCGTAGATCGTTTAGTTTCATTTAATGCTCTTCGATAGAATCGAAATTAATCTTGATAAAAACATGATCGCGGCGAACATAATTCGAATCTTGTGAAAGAATAACCCATGCGATTTCGCGTGCAACGGCTTAACCACTCGTCTATCGCAGCTGCCTACAGAAACACTTTTTATGCACTCATAAAATAATGTAACATTTGTCTTCATATTTCATGTGTTTAGTCAAATGGTCAGAGCTTGTTTGACGACGACATAATGAAATTAGTTTAATTTAAAGAGTTTATCAATATTCTGACAATGACTGTCTATCATAAGGCAGTTACAGAGGATTTAGCATAAAAGGAGTTTTGTCTTCTAGAGATGAGTGTTATTGTGCAGGACACAATGTTAACATCAGCTGATACAACCGAGACAGAATCATTTACTTAGCTTAGCAATTCAAAAGGCTAATAGGTCAGGCGTTGTAACAATGTCGGCTTCGAAAATCGTCATCCGGAAGCTGAGTTTCTTAAATATTTTTGCGAATGCCTCGACCACAATGTAAATTGGTAAAACTGTAATAGAAATTTTATTATTTATTAATCTTTTAATTGCGTTGATAAAACCGCTAACAGAATGTTACGAAAGAAAACAAGAAGATACTGAAATCAAGTAGAAACTAAAATTTAAATACTTGGCAAGTCTTCAAAGAGACGATGAAAAGTGCGACACTGCCCTCCGATGGCGTATTCGCATAGTCAAGGACGCATTCCAAAAGCTAAGCAGAACACTGAGAGACAGAAAGATTTAGTTGAACTGGGTCCCACCCATTCACAGTCAGGTTAGCCAAATGCAGACGACAATTCTACTCCTGCAGCTTCCTCTCTCGCACTTCCCGCCTGTGGAACTCACTCCCGTATTCTTGCTTTCCCGACGGCTACAACCTCCAGAAATTTAAATGCAAAGTCAATACTCATCTACTAACCACTGGCCTCTAGCTCTCTCCCCTCCGCTGTATAACCTTCCATTTCTCCACCTATGTATCTGTCATCGCACCTGCTTTCTCAGCTTTCTATTGTTCCTTTCTAACTAGTCTGTACTCCTCACTCTTTTCTAATTAATCTTGTTACATTTATGTAACCCCCTGCACATCAGTGGCGTTTCCGCCTTGCTCGGGGTGAAATGATTAAAAAAAAACCCAAAAAAACAAAGAAAAGAGTACTAAACTGTTACGTGATATCTCCCCTCCTATATGGCAGCGAATGCTGGACAAACTCCTTAAAGATAAAGGAGTAACTTTTGTGCAACAGAAATGTGGTTCTATAGAGGGATACTCACTATACCAAGGACCGAATATTTGGGTAACGACGTGATTTTGCAGATAATAAAGCAAAAACGAAACTTATGTAAGAGACAGTTAAAATTTCTGGGACACAAAATGAGGAAAGAATTCTTGGAAAATCTGATACTCGCAGGGCAGATAGAGGAAAAGACAGACGGGGAAAAACGAATCACTTACATGATGGGCTTTAGCAAATGGATGGCAACAAGGGTTAGGAAGATGTGAGGGGTTATAATCACCTATGTTCGAAAGCGACAGCTGATACGAAAAAAAATTGTTTTCAATCATTTCATAACTAATTGTATCTTTTCCAGATCTGAGCATCGTAGATATCTTGGAACCTTCAATTTTCTTTAATGCACTTCGATAGAATTGAAATTTTTCTGATAAAAAATTAACGCTGCGAACAGGATTCGAACCTGTGAGGGAAACATCATACTGAAAACTAATCCAACGTCTTAACTATTCAGCCATTGCAGCTGCATGGAATAATTGATTTCAAAAGTGTTGTTGGATCTGCCCTTTTTCTATGATAATGGACTCGACTTGTGTATACATATACTCCTGCCATAGTGAGTTCCAACAGAGAACTTACTAGGATTAGTAAATATTTCTGTCGCAGTGATAGCAATTGATGTTAATATTGTGGCCAGCACAGTGAACTCATCTCTATAAATCGAAATTCAATTTAATTATTATTTTAAGTAAATCGTCGTGTGAGCTGCGATGGCCGAGTGGTTAAGGCGTTGGACTCGAAATCCAATGGGTTATTCCCTCACAGGTTCGAATCCTGTTCGCAGCGTCAAAATTTTATAAGAATACATTTTAAGTTTAGTACTAGCGAAAAACATTAAATAAAACTGAAAGTTTCAAAATTTTTACGATGCACTTGATCGGATGAAACCAGTTATGAAGAGATTGAAACGAATGAATTTTCATTGCGACATGATCTTAATTAAACTATATATATTTTTTTGTATTTCGAAAGTGGGAATTGAAGCTGAACCCTCCTCATTTACAAATGAAAATATGGGTACTGATTATTTAAAAACTGCATAAGACATCCTAACCAAAATTATTAATAGAAACAAAAGATCCTGCTTTCCCTCCCTAGGTCAATCTGATGATGGTGGCTGTGTTGATGACGTAGATATTCTTATGTTAATATTCTCCTTTTTTATGTACGGTGTCGAGTCAAGGCGTAGTCGATCATGGCCCTCCACATTTCCTATCACTTGCAGCTCTTAATACATTTTCTTTTAGCATTTCTCCAACACGTTGTTCTGTCATTCATTTGCCTAAGTACATTAAGAATATCAGGCGTTGTTTTACCATGGATTTCTTTCCCTACATCCGCCCTGAGAGTATCGGCTTTTCTAAGACACCCTTCCTCATAATGCGTCCCACAAACTTCAATTGTCTCTTGCTGACGTAAAATTCCCTTTATCGATTGGTGCAAAACAAATTTTCTACTACAGCTTTCCAAATTTAACCTTGTGGTCGATGTATTCGGGAAAATATTTTAGAAGTCTCGAATAATAATATTCGAAGTAGATATATTTAAAACTCTTGATGAATCAATGTTTCGATTTGCTAGACTGAGTAAAGGTTTCTGTCGTGGTTATAGACATTGATATTAATATTGTGTTCAGCACATTTGCATCAGTGTGGAGAAATCGAAATGTTAGGCGTTTATTTCTTTATAATGTATGAATTCTTTGGATTGGATTAATATAATACTGACGACATCAAACAAACTCTGCTTGTTAGCTTATAACATAAAATAGGGCATTAATTTTATTAAATTTTATTAAAAACTAAATTAAAAAACGAAAACACTGGCGTAGCTGCGATGGCCCAGGGGCTACGGCGTTGGATCTGAAATACAACGGATTATTTCCGTACTGGCTCGAATCCTGTTTGTTGCATCGACGTTTTATAAGAACTCATTTTTAGTTTGATATTATCGAAAATATTAAATGAAAATAAAAGTTCCACAATCTTAACGTTGCTCAGATCTGGACGGCATATAACTATTTATGAAATGGTTGAAACGAAAAAATTATATTGTGACCCGAACTAAAATTAAAACGTAATTATATGCATATCTAAGAAAGGAACTGAAACTGTACCCTACTCATTTACAAATGAAGTGATGGGTACTGATGATTTAAGCACTGCATCAGACATCCAAACAAATCTATTAATACAAACCAAAGATGCCGCTGTCCCTTCCTAGATCAATGTGGTAATGTTGGTGGTGGCTGTGTTGATAACATAGATATTTTTACGTTAATATTTTATTTTATGTGCCGTGTCTCTTCAGGACGTAGGCGATCACGTCTCTCTACATTTTTCTTTGCCTTACAGCTTTTAATACATTTTGTCTTGGTATTTCACTCACACCATGCTCTTCTATGAATTTGCTTAAGCTCTTCAAGTAAGTCACGTGTTTTTCCCAGGTTTCTCTTTCCCTGTATCTGTTCCGTGTGTGTCAGATTTTACAAACCCTCACTATCTGTCCCAGATACTTCAATTGTCTTGTTGTGATGTTTATTATAAGTTTTCTTTTCGTTTCCATTCTCTCCAGGACCTCGTCATTGCGCATATCTTCGGTCCCTGTTAACCTCAGCATCCTTTTGTCGTACGATATTTATGTTGCTTCGGGTCTTTCCTTCATCTTTGGAGAGATTGTCTAACATTCGTTGACATGTAGGGGTAGGCAGATATCACGTAACAGTTCAGTACACTTTTCTTTGCCTCAAACGAAATTTTCCTGACTTTCAGTATTCTGCTTAGATTTTGAAATTCGTCCTTGGCCAAAATTGGCATAAATTTATTAAACCTGAGTAAAACGCGTGACCATGATTTGGCATTTATTTATTTCCATAAAATTAAAAAGAAAATAATATATCTGCACACCAAAAACTGATTTAATTATTTCAAAGATCTTGGTGCCTAACGTTTTGCATTAACCTTTGCAATTTTCAATTAGTACATATAGTCTTCAATTGTTAACATATGAACATAATTGAAACGATAAGCGGAAGAAATGTTAAAAAGTTTTCTAACTTTATAGATTATTGAAATAAAAATAAAAACAATTATTTAATATTCATTATTTATTAAATTTTATTTCTTTGCTATTCACACTATGATATAATTAATATATATTCTTTATAAAAGCAACTAAAATTTCATCTAAAGAAAAAATAGCATGGTTTTATTGATTTTGTTTTCATTATTCGGGGCATATTTTCTGAAGAAGAGCAACTGTAAGAAAAACAAATAAATAAAAAGAGAATATATATTGCCGAAGGAATCCTAAATTTAATTAATTAAAAAAGTTCCGTGCAGTTATTCAATTTCTAGAAATATCAGGAAATTAACTAAAGTGGGTGTGCAGATCATAGGTAAAATAAAAATTTTGCAAGATTTTGTAAAAGTAATGATTTCAAAAATAATTTTCGTCATGTCTATATAAATCCAGAATATTTAGTCAAAATCAAAACATTATTTGACTTTTGAAAGAATTTCGAAATGAATGACAGGTGAGTGGTGTAGTTTTTCGAAATGAATAAAAACGTTCAAGTGAGTGGTTTAATTTTACGTTTACTGAATGAACGCTTGGTGAAATCTGGTCAAACGCCGACGGGAAAAAAAATGCAAGATTTTTAAACAAAATTGCGAACGCGTCAAAAAGGATTAACAAATTTAATGACTAAAGATAAATTTAAATACTTGTAAAATCTTCTAACAGATAACGGAGTGTGTGAGACACGAAGATCCAATTTGAAAGTCAGCATGATCAGAAATCCGGAATTAAGAAATATTACTTCAAAAATCTTCATGGCATATAAAAGAAATATTTTTTCATATTAGATTCATTTACCTTTAAATTTACTAACTTTTCCAAACAATAACATGTCAGAGATGCATATTTCATTCTTGTAAGATTTTAAAAATCTATAATTAACTGACTGAGAAGATTAAAAATAGAAAATCTCAAAATTATACTTTACAATGAATAAAATTTATGTTTGAAATCCACCAGAGCATTTTGCTTACTGGCATGTGTAAATTCAATCATTTAGCGTTCAATTAAACTAAAATTAAAGCTTCACGAAAACTTCTTTATTTTCAAAAATTCAATTTTAACTTGAATATCGAAAATAGTAGATGTACTTTCTTTTATTTCTAACTCTCCATTACTTTCCTACGATATTTGTTTATTGTTTGTTTATATTGTATTAATTCTTTGGATTGGATTAGTTGAATTCTGAGGGCGTTAGACAATCTGAAATTAATTTTATCTTATTTAAGGCACTTATAAAAGCACCGTACGTGTGGCTGCGATGGCCGAGTGGTTAAGGCGTTGGATTTGAAATCCAATGGGTAATTCCCTCACAGGTTCGAATCCTGTTCGCAGCGGTTTGATTTTTGAGAATTAAATTAAGTTTGATTGTCTCTAAGAACCTTTTATAATATAACAATATTTTAAAATTGCACAGAGGGAAGAATTACGTTAGTTTTATTATTATTAATCATTACAAATGGAAAAAATTTAACTAGGAAAAATTTATTTTGTTCCGATATGAAGAGAAGAAAATAAAAAGACGAAAACTTCTTTTTTTTTTTTTTTTTTGGTAAAATTAGATTCGCTTTCCCAAAGAGTGCAAATGAACTAAAAATAAGTATGAATTAAAATATTACAAGTGTAATTGTTTCATTTAAGATAAAACAGCGGAGCTAGTCGCGGTTACAAATGTCAGGCAATTTGTTGACAGGAATAGTCTTGTGTACAAGCAATACATAACTGAGAATGATTTTTGTTTTTAATAATATTTTTCCTAGTTAAATTTTTTCATTTGTAATGATTATAAATACCAAAAATCCCCGAAACTGTGATGGCCGAGTGTTAAAGTCGTTGCAATCGGAATTTCGTTTTTTTATACCCACACAGTTTCGAATCCTGTCCGCAGTTTTGTAAGAATTAATTTTAATTGTGATACCATTGAAGAACATAAAATGAAAATAAATGTTCCACGATATTAACTTTGCTCTCATCTGGACGGTATATATCTATTTACAAATAAAGTGATGGGTACTGATTATTTAAGCACCAAATGAACATCCAAGTAAATCTATTAATAGAAAGCAAAAATCCTGGTTTCCCTCCCTAGGCCAATGTGATGATGATGATGCTGGCTGTGTTGATGACATAGATATTTTGA
Source organism: Ascarosepion bandense (assembly GCA_037127315.1). NCBI lineage: Eukaryota > Metazoa > Mollusca > Cephalopoda > Sepiida > Sepiidae > Ascarosepion > Ascarosepion bandense. The sequence goes on from JBBBDQ010000346.1 coordinate 4,510,115, forward strand.
CGTTAATATTTTCCTTTTTTTATGTACCATGTCGCTACTGAATTTTGGTGGTCATGGTCTTCCACATTTTCCTTCCACTTGTAGCTCTTAATATATTTTTTCTTGATATTTCTCCCAAATCTATCAATTTGCTTAAACCTATCAAGTATGTCATGCGTTGTTTTTCCTCTGTCTCTCTTTCCCTCTATCTGTCCCGCGTGTCAGATTCTCCAAACATTCACTAGCAGTTCCAGATATTTCAGTTATCTTTTCCTGAGATTAAATATAAGTTTCCTTTTCGTTTTCATTCTATCCAAAACATCATCCTGAATACATCTACAGAATCCTTCTGTAGAACCATATTTCTGTTGCTACGTGGCTTTCCTTCATCTTTGACGAGATTGTCTAACAGTCGCTGCCATGTCGAGGGACAGATATCACGTAACAATTCAGTACATTTCTCTTTGCTTCCAACGAAATTTTCCTGTCTTTCAGTATTCTGCTTACATTTTGAGGTGTCTCCTTGGCCATGCGAATACACCTTCGGATCTCCGTCTCGAACTCCCTGTTCTTTGTTAGAAGAACTTTCAGGTATTTAAATCCATCATCTGTAATTAAACTTGTTAATCTTTTCTTAAAAGTCATTTTTTTTTCGTCATCGAGTGACCGGACTTATTAGCCGTTGAATAACCCATTAGTTTCAAAATTCTCTCAAAAATCAAATAATGTGTAGATTTTGATGAAACAGTCAGGAATATATAGAAAATGAAGGAAATTAATTTTGAAATTATTACTTTTATAAAATCTTGCAGAAGTATTTATTTTACATATGTTACCCTCCTTTAATTAATTTCCTGAAATGTTTCGAAATTTGCTTTCTTCACGGAACTTTGTTTTATTAATTAAATGCAGGATCCATGGAGGATGTAAATCCCCTTATTGTTTTTATACAGTGTCTTCTCCTCCGAAAAAATGTCCCGGATAGTGAAAACAAAAATGCAATAAAACTATGCCATTTTTTCTTTCGATATACATGTAATTGTTTTTATAAATAATATCTATTAAATATATCATAGTTTGAATATCAGAAAAATTTCAATGAATAATGAATTTTTAAAAGAATTGTTTCATTTTTATTTCTTAAATTCTCAAAACCTTTTAATATTTCTTCTGCTCCTCGTCCGAATTATGTTATTAAGCTAATATGTTATGCCTATATGTAATAAACGAAAATTGGGAAGGTTAATGCTAAACTTTACGCCTTAAGATCTCTAAAATAATTAAAACATTTTTGGGGTGTGCAGATATATTAATTTGTTTTAACTTTATGGAATTCATAAAAGCTTTATCATTAAAACCTCACCTGTTTAAAGGCTTGTTCTCCTAAAGATATGTTCACTGAGGTTTAATAAATTTATATCAATTTTGGTAAACCATACTGAATAAGTATTTATTGAACAGGTATTTAATTTGAAAAACGATTGATGACAGGCTGTCATCACCTACTTGAAATGTCAGCAAGATCAAATTTCTATGATTATGAAATAATTTTTGTTAATTTCATAACATAAATTAATCATATTTATTTCAAATCAGATTAATTTACCTTCAAATTCTCTAACTTTTCCAAAAAATAACGCCAGAGATATATATTATTTTTGCTATAACATAACTAATTGTGGTCGAATATATGAAAAAAACTGAAACTTTTAGATTGTAATCATGATAATTCCTGTTTTAAAGCCAGGAGAGCATTTTGCTTACTCGAACGTGTAAATTCAATCATTTAGTGTTCAATTAAACTAAAATTAAAGCCTCATGTAAACTTCTTTATTGGGTATCGAAAATAGTGAAGGTACTTACTTTCATTCCTAACTCTCCGTTACTTTCCTACGATATTTGTTTATTGCTTTTTATTTTGTATTAATTCTTTGGATTGGATTAGTTTAGTTCTGAGTGCGTTAAACAATCTCTGTTCGTTTGGCTTATAACATAAAATATGAAATTAATTTTACGTCATTATATCTGCTTATAATCAACTACATAAGAGTAGCTGCGATGTACGAGTGGTTAAAGCGTTAGACTCGAAATCTAATTGGTTATTCCCTCACAGGTTCGAATCCTGTTCGCAGCGATTTTTTTTTAAAATTATTATTTTAAGTTTGATTCTATTGAAGAACCTTTTATAAAATTGAAGTTTGCATTATATTTAAAACATTCACCTCTGGACGGGAAATAGCTAGTTATGAAGAGGTTGAAACGAAAGAAATTATACTGTGACATGATCTTAATTTAAACCATACTTCTTTTGCATATCTAACCTCTGCACCCTCCTCATTTAAAAAAGAAGAGCTGGGTACTGGTTATTTATGCACTGCATAAGACATACCAAACAAATCGCTTATTAGAAACCAAAGATCCTGCTTTCTCTCCCTAGGTCAATTTATGATGATGGTGGTGGCTGTGTTGATGACAGAGCAATTTTTACGTTAATATTTGCTTTTAAGTGCTGCCTCTTTTCAGGACGTAGGCAATCATGGCCTTCCACGTTTTCCTATCACTTGTACCTCTTAATTTTTTGCCTTGGTATTTCTTCCTCACGATGCTCTGCTATCCATTTGCTTAAGCCCATCAAATATTTCAAGCTTTGTTTTCCCAGTCATATCTTTCCCTCTGTCCACCATGTGAGTATCAGGTTTTCCAAGTCCTCCATTCTCATTATACGTCTCAAAAACTTCAACTCTCTCTTCCTGATGTTAAAATTATTTTTTCGCTTGGCGCAAAACGAAGTTTTTATTACAGCCTTCCGAATTTAACTTTGTGGTTGAGGTATTTAGGAAAATATTTTTAAAAAACGTGTTTCGAATGATGATATTCAACTTCCTTCTGTAGAACCACACTGCTATTGCTTCAAGGCTTTTGTTTATCTTTCTAAGGGGTTATTTTTCGTCCAAATATGATTGTTGTAAATATCAGGCAAACTGTAGTTTTATAAAAGGTTCTTCAATAAAATCAAACTTAAAATGATCATCAAATCGCTGCGAACAGAATTCGAACCTGTGAGGGAATAACCAATTAGATTTCGATCCAACGCCTTAACCACTCGGTCATCACAGCTGCGCAATTAGATCTCTTTTTTTTATACTCTCATCAAATAATGTAAAATTTTACTTCATATTTTATGTTTTTAGTCTAATGGACACTGCTTCTTTGACGTCATCAGAATTAAATCAGTTTTATTTAAAGAGTTTTCTCGATAACCTCAACAATAAAGCTAAATTGGGAAAATTGTAATGGAAAATTCATTTTGCACTAATCTTTAAATGCGGTGATATGAACACCAACAGAATGAAGCGAAAAAAAAAAAGGTGGATTAAACAGAAACTACAAGAAAACTGAATGCCTGTCCATCAGTAAAAGAAGGAATGCATGAGGCCAACTACAAACCGGGGATACTAAAATCAAGCACTTACAGAAATTTAAATAACTGAGAAGTCTTCTACGAAGAGGACAAAAAGTACGAAACAGATATCCGAAGGATTATTAGCGTGGTTAAGAACAAATTTGAAAAGCTAAGCAAACTATTAAGAAAAAGGATATTTTCAATGCAAACAAAGAATAAAACACTGAACTGTTACAAGCTATCTGTTCTCCTATATGGCACAAAATGCTTAACAGTCTTCTCAAAGATAAAGGAGAGACTCAAAGCGATGGAAATGTGGTTCCACAGAAGGATGCTGGGGATTCTATGGATCGAAAATCTGAGTAACGACAACATTTTAGAGATAATGAAAACAAAAAGAAACTTAACATATGGAAGAGACCACTGAAGTTTCTGGAATGCATAATAAAAAAGGTGGTCTTTGATACACACAGGACAGATAGATGGAACGGGAAACAGGCGAAAAAATCGAATGGCATACTTGATGTGCTTTAGCAAATAGATGACAATGAAGGGTTTGGTAGAAGTATGAAAGAAATATTTATTAAGAACTATAAGGGACAAGAAGATGTAGAGGGCTATAATCGCCTACATTCTGAAGAGAAAGAGTACATAAAACAAAAACGAAGACGATATTAATGTAAAAATACCTATGTCATCAACACATCTACCATTATCATTACATTTACCTAGAGTAGGAAATCAGGGTCTTTGACTTGAATTAATAGATTCGTTTGCGATGTGTTATGCAATGCTAAAATAATCAGCCCTCATCTTTTCGCGTGTATTCATTTGTAAATACGCTGGATATGGTTTCAATTCCCTCCTTAGATGACACAAAATTAAGGTTAAAACTAGGATTGCAACTCAATACAGATTATTTCGTTTCAACCTCTTCATAAGTAGTCCACATTTGGGCAACGTAATTATCGTAGATCGTTTAGTTTCATTTAATACTCTTCGATAGAACCGAAATTAATTTTGATAAAACATGATCGTAGCGGAGAGAAAACGAACCTTGCGAATGAATAACCCACGGAATGTAGCGACTAACATCTTAACCACTCGGCTATCGCAGCTACACTTCAGCGTAAGTTTATAAATACCTATAATAACGTAATATAAATTTCATATTTGATGTTATAACCCAAAGGAACAGAGATTGTTTAACGCCCTCAAAACTAAACTAACCCAATCCAAAGGATTCATACAATATAAAAAACGATAAACAAATATCATAGGAAAGTAATAGAGAGTTAGGAATAAAAGTAAGTACCTCCACTATTTTCGATATCCAAGTCAAAATTGAATTTTTGAAAATAAAGAAGTTTTCATGAGGCTTTAATTTTTGGTTTAATTGAACGCTAAATGATTGATTTTACACGTTCGAGTAAGCATAATGCTCTGCTGGATTTCAAGCAGGTATTATCAGGACTGAAATCTGAAATTTTAAGATTCTTTTTTCATATTCGACCAGTTAGTTATGTTATTGCAAAAATAAAATATGTCTCTGGCGTTATCTTTTAGAAAGGTGAGCGAATTTGAAATAAATATGATTATTTTATGTAATGAAATTAACAAAAAATATTTCATAATCAAAGAAATTTGATCTTGCTGGCATTTCAAGTAGGTGATGACAGCCTGTCATCAATCATTTTTCACATCAAATGCTTATTCAGTAAATAGTTGTTCAGTATGTTTCACCAAAATTGACATAAATTTATTAAACCTGAGTGAATATTTCGTTAGGAGAACAACCCGTTAAAAACGTAACCTTTTAATGATATTGCATCTATGGACTTCCATAAAGTTAAAACAAATAATATATCTGCACACCCCAAAAATGTTTTAATTATTTTAGAGATCTTAAGGCGTAAAGATTAGCATTAACTTTCCCAATTTTCGTTTATGACATATAAGCATAACATATTAGCTTAACAACGTAATTCGGACGAGTAGCAGAAGAAATTTTAAAAGGTTTTGAAAATTCATAGTTTATTATATTTAAGAACAAAAAATTAAAACAATTCTTTTAAAAATTCATTATTCATTGATATTTTTCTATGATATATTTATCATATATTAATTACAAAAACAATTAAATGTATATCGAAAGAAAAAATGGCATAGTTTTATTGCATTTTTGTTTTCACTATCCGGGGCCTTTTTTCGGAAGAGAAGATACTGTATAAAAACAATAAGGGGATTTACATCCTCCATGGATCCTGCATTTAATTAATAAAACAAAGTTCCGTGAAGAAAGTAAATTTCTAAACATTTCAGGAAATTAATTAAAGGAGGGTAACATATGTAAAATAAATACTTCTACAAGATTTTATAAAAGTAATAATTTCAAAATTAATTTCCTTCATTTCTATATATTCCTGACTGTTTCATCAAAATCCACAAATTATTTGATTTTTGAGAGAATTTTGAAACTAATGGGTTATTCCACGGCTAAAATTGAATTGTGTAAGTCCGGTCACTCGATCACGACAAAAAAAAATATTTTTAAGAAAAATACCGAACGTGTTAAAAAGGATTAACAAATTTAATAACAGATGATAAATTTAAATACCTGGAAGTTCTAACAAAGAACAGAGAGTTCGAGACGGAGATCCGAAGGTGTATTCGCATGGCCAAGGAGACACCCCAAAATGTAAGCAGAATACTGAAAGACAGGAAAATTTCGTTGGAAGCAAAGAGAAATGTACTGAATTGTTACGTGATATCTGTCCCTCGACATGGCAGCGACTGTTAGACAATCTCGTCAAAGATGACGGAAAGCCACGTAGCAACAGAAATATGGTTCTACAGAAGGATTCTGTAGATGTATTCAGGATGATGTTTTGGATAGAATGGAAACTAAAATGAAACTTATATTTAATCTCAGGAAAAGATAACTGAAATATCTGGAACTGCTAGTGAGGGTTTGGAGAATCTGACACACACGCGACAGATAGAAGGAAAGAGATGCAGCGGAAAAACAACGCATGACATACTTGATACGTTTAAGCAAATGGATAGATTTGGGAGAAATATCAAGAAAAAATATATTAAGAGCTACAAGTGGAAGGAAAATGTGGAAGACCATGACCACCAAAATTCAGTAGCGACATGGTACATAAAAAAAGGAAAATATTAACGTCAAAATATCTATGTCATCAACACAGCCAGCATCATCATCATCACATTGGCCTAGGGAGGGAAACCAGGATCTTTGCTTTCTATTAATTGATTTACTTGGATGTTCATTTGGTGCTTAAATAATCAGTACTCATCTCTTTATTTGTAAATAGATATATACCGCCCAAATGAGAGCAAAGTTAATATCGTGGAACATTTATTTTCATTTCATGTTCTTCAATGGTATCACAATTAAAATTAATTCTTACAAAACTGCGGACAGGATTCGAAACTGTGTGGGTATAAACCACGAAATTCCGATTGCAACGACTTTAACACTTGGCCATCAGAGTTTCGGGGATTTTTGGTATTTATAATCATTACAAATGAAAAAATTTAACTAGGAAAAATATTATTAAAAACAAAAATCATTCTCAGTTATGTATTGCTTGTACACAATACTATTCCTGTCAACAAATTGCCTGACATTTGTAACCGCGACTAGCTCCGCTGTTTTATCTTAAATGAAACAATTACACTTGCAATCTTTTAATTCATACTTATTTTTAGTTCATTTGCACTCTTTGGGAAAGCGAATCTAATTTTACCAAAAAAAAAAAAAAGTTTTCGTCTTTTTATTTTCTTCTCTTCATATCGGAACAAAATAAATTTTTCCTAGTTAAATCTTTTCTATTTGTAATGATTAATAATAATAAAACTAACGTAATTCTTCCCTCTGTGCAATGTTAAAATATTGTTATATTATAAAAGGTTCTTAGAGACAATCAACCTTAAATTAATTCTCAAAAATCAAACCGCTGCGAACAGGATTCGAACCTGTGAGGGAATTACCCATAGGATTTCAAGTCCAACGCCTTAACCACTCGGCCATCGCAGCCACACGAACGATCATTTTATAAGTGCCTTAAATAAGATGAAACTAATTTCATATTTTATGTTATAAACCAAAGAAACAGAGATTGTCTAACGCCCTCAGAATTCAACTCATCCAATCCAAAGAATTAATACAATATAAAAAACAATAAAATATCGTAGGAAAGTAACGTAGAGTTAAGTAACGAGAGCAAAGTTAATATGGTGGAACATTTATTTTCATTTAATGTTCTTCGATAGCATCAAAATTAAAATTAATTCATATAAAACAGAAAAGATACAAACAGGAATCGAACCTGTGTAACTATAACCCAGGAAATTTCACGTGTAACGCATTTAACACACAGCCATCGCAACTTCGGACTGTGTCGGTATTCATAATCATTACAAATGGAAAAATTTAACTAGTTAAAAATTGCCTGAGTATTGTGACCTCGACTAGCTCCGCTTTTTTATTGTAATTGAAACAATAACACCCGTAATATTTTAATTCATACTTATTTTAGTCCATTTGCAATTTTTGGGAAAGTGAATCTAATTTCACCCCCCACCCCCAAATAAATCGTCTTTTCATTTTCTTCTCTTCATATCGGAACAAAATATTTTTTCCTAGTTAAATCTTTTCCATTTGTAATGATTAACAATAATAAAACTAACATAACTCTTCCGCACGGGCCATGTTAAAATTTTGTTATATTATAAAAGGTTCAAACTTAAATTAATTCTCAAAAATCAAACCGCTGCGAACAGGATTCGAACCTGTGAGGGAATTACTCATTAGATTTCAAGTCCAACGCCTTAACCACTCGGCCATCGCAGCCATACGGTCGATGCGTTTATAAGTGCCTTAAATAAGATAAAATTAATTTCATATTTTATGTTATAAGCCAAAGAAACAGAGATTGTCTAACGCCCTCAGAATTCAACTAATCCAATCCAAAGAATTAATACAATATAAACAAACAATAAACAAATATCGTAGGAAAGTAATGGAGAGTTAGAAATAAAAGAAAGTACATCTACTATTTTCGATATTCAAGTTAAAATTGAATTTTTGAAAATAAAGAAGTTTTCATGAAGCTTTAATTTTAGTTTAATTGAACGCTAAATGATTTAATTTACACATACCAGTAAGCAAAATGCTCTGGTGGATTTCAAACATAAATTTTATTCATTGTAAAGTATAATTTTGAGATTTTCTATTTTTAATCTTCTCAGTCAGTTAATTATAGATTTTAAAAATCTTGCAAGAATGAAATATACATCTCTGACATGTTATTGTTTGGAAAAGTTAGTAAATTTAAAGGTAAATGAATCTAATATGAAAAAATATTTCTTTTATATGCCATGAAGATTTTTGAAGTAATATTTCTTAATTCCGGATTTCTGATCATGCTGACTTTCAAATTGGATCTTCGTGTCACACACACTCCGTTCTCTGTTAGAAGATTTTACAAGTATTTAAATTTATCTTTAGTCATTAAATTTTTTAATCCTTTTTGACGCGTTCGCAATTTTGTTTAAAAATCTTGATTTTTTTTCCGTCAGTATTTTCCAAGCGTTCATTCAGTAAACGTAAAATTAAACCACTCACTTTTTGACGTTCATTTCAAAATTTCTTTCAAAAGTCAAGTAATGTTTTGATTTTGACTAAATATTCAGGATTTATGTAGACATGAAAAATATTTTGAAATCATTATTTTTACAAAACCTTGCAAAATTTTTATTTTAATTATGCTCCCCACACCCACTCTAGTTAATTTCCTGATATTTCTAGAAATTGACTAACTTCACGGAAATTTTGCTTTAATTAATTAAATTCAGGATTCCTTCAAAAATGTAAATTCTCCTTTTATTTATTTATTTTTTCTTACAGTTGCTCTTCCTCAGAAAATATGCCTCGAATAATGAAAACAAAATCAATAAAACCATGAGATTTTTTTTCTTTAGATGAACTTTTAGTTGCTTTCATAAAGAATATATATTAATTATATCATAGTGTGAAAGCAAAAAAATAAAATTTAATAAATAATGAATATTAAATAATTGTTTTTATTTTTATTTCAATAATCAATAAAGTTAGAAAACTTTTTAACATTTCTTCCGCTTATTGTTCCAATTATGTTAATAGGTTAACAATTGAAGACTATATGTACTAATTGAAAATTGCAAAGGTTAATGCAAAACGTTAGGCACCAAGATCTTTGAAATAAATCATTTTTTGCTGTGCAGAGATATTTTTTTTTAATTTTATGGAAATACATAAATGCCAAATCATTAAAAGGTCACGTGTTAAAAGTTTTTTTCTCCTAACGAAATATTTCCTCAGTTTTAATAAATTTATGTCAATTTTAGCCAAGTACGAATTTCATAATCTAAACAGAATACTGAAAGTCAGGAAAATTTCATTTGAGGCAAGGAAAAGTGTACTGAACTGTTACGTGATATCTGCCTACCCCTACATGTCAACGAATGTTAGACAATTTCTCCGAAGATACAGGAAAGACTGAGAGCAACAGAAATATCGTGCGTCAAAAGGATGCTGAGGCTGAGAGTGACCAATATGCGCAATGACGAGGTCTTGGAGAGAATGGAAACAAAAGGGAAATTTATAATTAACATCACGACAAGACAATTGAAATATCTGGGACAGATAGTGAGGGTTTGTAAAATATGACACACACGGGAGAGATACAGGGAAAGAGAGACATGGGAAAAACACATGAAATACTTGATGGGCTTAAGCAAATTTATGGAAGAGCATGGTGTGAGTGAAGTACCAAGACAAAATGTATTAAAAGCTGTAAGTCAAAGAAAAATGTGGAGAGACGTGATCGCCTACGTCCTGAACAGACACGGCACATAAAACAATATATTAACGTAAAAATATCTATGTTATCAACACAGCCACCACCAGCATCATCACATTGATGTAGGAAGGTAAAGCAGGATCTTTGGTTTGTATTAATAGATTTGTTTGGATGTCTGATCCAGTGCTTAAATCATCAGTACCCATCACTACGTCCTGAAGAGACACGGCACATAAAATAAAATATTAACGTAAAAATATCTATGTTATCAACACAGCCACCACCAACATTACCACATTGATCTAGGAAGGGACAGCGGCATCTTTGGTTTGTATTAATAGATTTGTTTGGTTGTCTGATGCAGTGCTTAAATCATCAGTACCCATCACTTCATTTGTAAATGTGTAGGGTACAGTTTCAGTTCTTTTCTTAGATATGCATATAATTACGTTTTAATTTTAGTTCGGGTCACAATATAATTTTTTCGTTTCAACCATTTCATAAATAGTTATATGCCGTCCAGATCTGAGCAATGTTAAGATTGTGGAACTTTTATTTACATTTAATATTTTTTGATCGTATCAAACTTAAAATGAGTTCTTATAAAACGTCGACGCAACAAACAGGATTCGAGCCAGTATGGAAATAATCCGTTGTATTTCAGATCCAACGCCGTAGCCCCTGAACCATCGCAGCTACGCCAGTGTTTTCGTTTTTTAATAAGTTTTTATTATAACATAAAATTAATACATGTTATAAGCTAACAAGCAGAGCTTGTTTGACGTCGTCAGTATTGTATTAATCCAATCCAAAGAATTCATACATTATAAAGAAATAAACGCCTAACATTTCGATTTCTCCACACTGATGCAAATGTGCTGAACACAATATTAATATCAATGTCTATCACCACGACAGAAACCTTTACTTAGCCTAGCAAATCGAAACATTAATTCATCAAGAGTTTTAAATATATCTACCTCGAATATTATTATTCGAGACTCGGGTTTCTAAAATATTTTCCCGGATGCTTCGACCACAAGGTTAAATTTGGAAAACTGTAGTAAAAATTTGTTTTGCACCAATCGATAAAGGAAATTTTACGTCAGCAAGAGACAATTAAAGTTTGTGGGACGCATTATGAAAAAGCTGATACTCTCAGGGCGGATATAGGGAAAGTGATCCATGGGAAAACAACGCTTATTATACTTGATGTGCTTAGGCAAATGAATGAGAGAGCAATGTGTTAGAGAAATGCCAAAAGATGTATTAGGAGCTACAAGTGATAGGAAATAAGGAGGGCCATTATCGCCTATGCCCTGACACGACACCGTACATAAAAAAGGAGAATATTAACGTAAAAATATCTATGTCATCAACACAGCCACCATCATCAAATTGACCTTTTGTTTCTATTAATAAATTTGGTTGGGATGTCTTATGTAGTGTTTAAATAATCAGTACCCATATTTTCATTTGTAAATGAGGAGGGTTCGGCTTCAATTTCCTCTTTCGATGTATAAAATATATATAGTTTAATTAAGATGATGTCGCAATGTAAATTCATTTGTTTCAATCTCTTCATAACTGGTTTCATCCCGTCAAGTGCATCGTACAAATTTTGAAACTTTTATCTCATGTTCTTCGATAGTAATAAACTTAATATGAATTCTTATAAAACTTTAACGCTGCGAACAGGATTCGAGCATAACCCATTGTATTTCGAGTCCAACGCCTTAACCACTCGGCCATCACAGCCAGTGCCATAAAAGTCTTAAAATAATAATTAAATGGAATTCCGATTTATCGAGATGTGTTCACTGTGCTATCACTGCGACAGAAATATTTACTAATCCTAGTAAGTTCTCTGTTTGAACTCACTATGGCAGGAGTATATGTATACTCAAGTCGAGTCCATTATCAAAGAAAAAGGGGAGATCCAACAATACTTTTAAAATCAACTATTGTATGCAGCTGCAATGGCTGAATAGTTAAGACGTTGGACTAGTTTTCGAAACGGTTATTCCCTCACATGTTCGTAGCGTTATTTTTTTCATCAGAAAAAATGCAGTTCTATCGAAGAACATTAAATGAAACTGATGTTTCCAAGATACTTACGATGCTCAGATCTAGAAAGGTTATAATTAGTTATGAAGTGGTTGGAACAAAAGAAAACGACATTGTGACATGATCTTAAAGTTAACCATAATTTTTTACGTATCTACTGAGGGAATTGAAACATTCTTTTTGTTCCTGCTTGTTTTAATATTTTTCTATATTCTCGTTTTCCTTCCTTACATTCTTTCAGCGGTTTAATCACCGGATTTAAAGATTAACGAATTAAGAATTTTCTATTACAGCTTTCCCAATTGCGGCTTGTAGTCGTGGCATTCATAAAACTATTTAAGAAGCAATGGTTTCGAGTGACGATTTCCGAGGAAAATATTCTGACAACGCCTAACGAATTAGTGTTTTGATTTGCTAGGCTAAGTAAAAGATTCTGTTGCGGTTATCGTAACTATTGTGTCCAGCACAATGACTCCCATCTCTAGGAATCGAAATTCTTTTTATGGAGTTCATTGTCTTTATATTGTATGAATTCTTTCAATTGGATGAATTTAATTCTGATGATGTCAAGCAAGCTCTGTTGATTGACTTGGAAATATGAAATATAATATTAACTTTTACGCTATTATATGATAGTATAAAAGATGAAAAACAATGCAGCTGCGATGGCTGAGTGGTTAAATTCACTGGGTTATTACCTCACCGGTTCGAATCCTGTTTGTAACGCTCACGTTGTATCAGAATTAATTTCAATCCTATCGAAAACATTCAATGAAATCAATGGATTCATGATATTTACCTTCCTCAAATGTGGTCATCTTATGAAGGCGTTGAAACGAAAGAAATTTATTGTGTCACGATTTTATATTTAAGCCAAATTTTGACGCATCTAAATACGGAATTAAAACTATACCCTGCTTATTCACAAATAAAGAGAGTTGAGAAGATAAGTGCTGATTATTTAAGCATTGCATAACACATCGGAAACGTATCTGTTAATTCGAGTCAAAGATCCTGCTTTCCCTACCTAAATTAATGTAATGATGATGGTGGATGTGCTGATGACATAGCTATTTTTACTTTAATATCACTTTCTTCTTTTTTCTTATGTACCGTGTCCCTTTCGAAGGTAGGGGGTTATACCCCTCTACACCTTCCTAAACCTTGTTTCCATTCATTTGCTAAAGCCCCATCATGTAAGTGATTCGTTTTTTTCCCATCTGTCTTTTCCTTTATCTGCCCTGCAACTATCATATTTTCCAAGAATTCTTTCCTCATTTTGTGTCCCAGAAACTTCAACTCTTTTTTCCATCAATTAAGTTTCGTTTTTGCTTTATTATCTGCAAAATCATGTCGTTACCCAAATATTCGGTCCTTGGTATAGTTAGTATCCCTTTATAGAACCACATTTCTGTTGCACAAAGTTACTCATTTATCTTTAAGGAGTTTGTCCAGCATTCGCTACCATATAGGAGGACAGATATCACGTAACAGTTTAGTACTCTTTTCTTTGTTTACAACTAAATATTTCTGTCTCTCAATGTTCTGTTTAGCTTTTGGAATGCCTCCTTGACTATGCGAATACACCATCGGATGGCAATGTCGCACTTTTCATCGTCTCTTTGAAGACTTGCCAGGTATTTAAATTTTAGTTCCTACTTGATTTCAGTATCTCCTATCTTCTTGTTTTCTTTCGTAACATTCTGTTAGCGGTTTTATCAACGCAATTAAAAGATTAATAAATAATAAAATTTCTATTACAGTTTTACCAATTTACATTGTGGTCGAGGCATTCGCAAAAATATTTAAAAAACTCGGTTTCGAATGACGACTTTCGAAGCCGACATTGTTACAACGCCTGACCTATTCGTGTTTTGACTTGCTAAGCTAAGTAAATGATTATGTCGCTGTTGTAGCAGTTGATGTTAACATTGTGTCCAGCACGGTGACACCCATCTCTAGAAGTCATAATTCCTTTTATGCTAAATCCTCTGTAACAGCCCTATGATAGGGAGTCATTGGCGTTATACTGTATAATCTTTTTAAATTAGACGCATTTAATTCTGTGGTCGTCAAACAAGCTCTGACCATTTGACTAAAAACATGAAATATGAAGTCAAATCTTACATTATTTTATGAGTGCATACAAAAAAAAAATTACTGTAGGCAGCTGCGAGAGCCGAGTGGTTAAGCCGTTGGACACGATATCCCATGGGTTATTCTTTCACAAGGTTCGAATTCGGTTCGCCGCGATCATGATTTAATCAAAATTAATTTTGATTCTATCAAAGAGCATTAAATGACACTAAACGATCTTCGATAATTACGTTGCCCATATGTGGACTCCTTATGAAGAGGTTGAAACGAAATAATCTGCAGTGAAACAAAATAATCTGTATAATCTGTTTCAATGCTGCGATAGCCGAGTGGTTAAGCTATTAGACGTTAAATCCCATGGGTTATTCCTTCACCATTTTTCGATTTCTGTTCACAGCGATCATGTTTATTAATTTCCATTATATAGAAGTGCATTAAATGAAACTAAACGATCTACGGAAATTAAGTTGCCCATATGTAGATTACTTATGAAGAGGTTGAAACAAAATAATCTGTATTGAGTTGAAATCGTAGTTTTAACCTTAATTTTGAGTAATCTAAGGAGGGAATTGAAACCATATCCTGCTTATTTACAAATGAATGCATATAAAAAGATGAGAAACTGATTATTTAAGCATTGCATAACACATCGCAAACAAATCTATTAATTCAAGACAAAGACAAAGTATTTCCCTCCCTAAGTCAAGGTAATGATGATGGTAGATGTGTTGATGGCATATGTGTGTATCGAAGACCTCGTTCTTTATAATGCGTTCAAGAAACTACAGTGATCTCTTCCATATGTTAAGTTTCTTTTTGTTTCCATTATCTCTGAAATGTTGTAGTTACTCAGATGTTAGATCCACAGAATCCCCAGCATCCTTCTGTGGAACCACATTTTCATCGCTTCGAGTCCCTTCTTTATCTTTGAGAATACTGTTAAGCATTTGTTGCTATATAGGAAAACAGATAGCCTGTAAGAGTTCAGTGTTTTATTCTTTGTTTGCATTGAAATTATCCTGTTTCTCAATAGTTTCCTTAGCTTTTTAAATGTGTTCTTAGCCTCGTTAATAAACCTTCAGATAACTGTTTCGTTCATTTTGTCCTTTGGTAGAAGACTTCTCAGGTATTTCAATTTCTGTACCTGATTGATTTTTGTATCCTTGGCTTGTAGTTAGCATCATGCATTCCTTATTTTACTGATGATAATGCATTTAGTTTTCTTGTAGTTTCTGTTTAATCCCCTTTCGCCCTTTTTTCGCTTCATTCTGTAGGTGTTCATATCACCGCATTTAAAGATTAGTGCAAAATGAATTTCCCATTACAATTTTCCCAATTTATCCTAATGGTTTCGGTTGTCGTGAAAAGTCTTAAAATAAAACTGATTTAATTCTGATGACGTCAAAGAAGCACTGACCATTTGACTAAAAACATAAAATATGAAGTAAAATTTTACAGTATTTGATAAGAGTATAAAAAACCGGTTCCTGGAGCAGCTGCGATGGCCGAGAGGTTAAGGCGTTGGACTCGAAATCCAATGGGTTATTCCCTCACAGGTTCGAATCCTGTTCGCAGCGAACACGTTTTATCAGACATACTTTCATCTTTATCGGATTTATGTTGTTCAGATGTGAACATCATCTGAAGATGTTGAAACGAAATGATCTGTGTTGTGACACAGTTTTATATTTAAACCTAACTGTGAATAATGTAAGGAGTCAATTGAGATAATCCGCTGCTTATTTGCAAATGAAGAGTTATAAGGAGATGAGTAGAGACTATTTAGAAATAGCTTAACACATCGCAAAGAAATCTGCTAATTCAAACCAAAGATCCACCTTTTTCTACCTAGGTCAGTGTGATGATGGTGGATGTGTTGATGACATAGATATTTTCTACATTAAAAACATGAAATATGAATCATATTTTATGAGTGCATAAAAAAGGTTTCGAGTGACGATTTACGAGGAAAATATTCTGACAACGCCTAACGAATTAGTGTTTTGATTTGCTAGGCTAAGTAAATGATTCTGTTGCGGTTATCGTAACTATTGTGTCCAGCACAATGACGCCCATCTCTAGGAATCGAAATTCCTT
Organism: Ascarosepion bandense; assembly: GCA_037127315.1. Classification (NCBI taxonomy): domain Eukaryota; kingdom Metazoa; phylum Mollusca; class Cephalopoda; order Sepiida; family Sepiidae; genus Ascarosepion; species Ascarosepion bandense. The sequence continues at coordinate 4,526,627 of JBBBDQ010000346.1, forward strand.
TTATGGCGTTCATTGTCTTTATATTGTATGAATTCTTTCAATTGGATTAATTTAATTCTGATCATGTCAACCATGCTCTGTTGACTTGACTGGGAAATATGAAATATAATATTAACTTTTACGCTATTATATGATAGTATAAAAGATGAAGAACAATGCAGCTGCGATGGCTGAGTGGTTAAATTCACTGGGTTATTACCTCACAGGTTCGAATCCTGTTTGTAACGCTCACGTTTTATCAGGATTAATTTCAATCCTATCGTAAAACATTCAATGAAATCAATAGATTCATGATATTTACCTTCCTCATCTTATGAAGACTTTGAAACGAAAGAAATTTATTATTTGATAAGAGTATAAAAAACCGGCTCTATCAGCGATGGCCGAGAGGTTAAGGCGTTGGACTCGAAATCCAATGGGTTATTCCTTCACAGGTTCGAATCCTGTTCGCAGCGAACACGTTTTATCAGACATACTTTCATCTTTATCGGATTTATGTTGTTCAGATGTGAACATCATCTGAAGATGTTGAAACGAAATGATCTGTGTTGTGACACAGTTTTATATTTAAACCTAACTGTGAATAATGTAAGGAGTCAATTGAGATAATCCGCTGCTTATTTGCAAATGAAGAGTTATAAGGAGATGAGTAGAGACTATTTAGAAATGGCTTAACACATCGCAAAGAAATCTGCTAATTCAAACCTCCTTTTTCTACCTAGGTCAGTGTGATGATGGTGGATGTGTTGATGACATAGATATTTTTTAAGTTAAAAACATGAAATATGAATCATATTTTATGAATGCATAAAAAAACGGTACCTGCGGGAAGCTGCGATAGCCGAGTGGTTAAGATGTTAGTCGCGAAATCTCGTGGGTTATTATTTCACACGTGTCGGTTTCTGTTCTCTGCGTCTATATTTTTATGAAAATTAATTTCGGTTCTATCGAAGAGCATTAAATGAAATTAAACGATATGTGATAATTACGTTGCCCATATATGGACTACTTATGAAGAGGTTGAAACGAATAATCTGTATTGAGTTGCAATCCTAGTTTTAACCTTAATTTTGTGTCATCTAAGGTGGGTATTGAAACCATATCCTGCTTATTTACAAATGAATACATGCGAAAAGATGAGGGCTGATTATTTTAGCATTGCACAGCTCATCGCAAACAAATCTATTAATTCAAGACAAAGACCCTGATTTCCTATCCTAGGTAAATGTAATGATGATGGCTGATGCGTTGATGACGGAGGTATTTTTACGTTAATATGTCCTTTTTTGTTTTTATGTACTGTTTCTCTTCAGAATGTAGGCGATTATCACCCTCTACTTCTCCCTGTCCCTTGTAGTTTTTAATAAATTTTTCTTTGATACTTCTACCAAACCCTTCACTGTCATCTATTTGCTAAAGCACATCAAGTATGCCATTCAATTTTTCGCCTGTCTCACTTTCCCTCTGTCTGTCCTGGGTGTATCAAAGACCCCTTTTTTTATTATGCATTCCAGAAACTTCAGTGGTCTCTTCCATATTTTAAGTTTCTTTTTGTTTTCATTATCTCTAAAATGTTGTCGTTACTCAGATGTTCGATCCATAGAATCCCCAACATCCTTCTGTGGAACCACATTCCCATCGCTTCGAGTCTCTTCTTTATCTTTGAAGAGACTGTTAAGCATTTGTTGCCATATAGGAGAACAGATAGCCTGTAACAGTTCAGTGTTTTATTCTTTGTTTGCATTGAAATTATCCTTTTTCTTAATAGTTTGCTTAGCTTTTCAAATTTGTTCTTAACCACGCGAATAAACCTTCGGACAACTGTTTCGTTTTTGTTTTTGTCCCCTTCGTAGAAGACTTCTCAGGTATTTAAATTTCTGTACCTGCTTGATTTTAGTATACTCGGTTTGCAGTTAGCATCATGCATTCCTTATTTTACTGATGATAATGCATTTAGTTTTCTTGTAGTTTCTGTTTAATCCCCTTTCGCCTTTTTTTCGCTTTATTCTGTAGGTGTTCATATCACCGCATTTAAAGATTAGTGCAAAATGAATTTTCTATTTCAGTTTTCCTAATTTAGCCTAATGGTTGAGGTATTCCGGAAAACTCTTTAAATAAGACTAATTTAATTCTGATGACGTCCAGGAAACACTGATCATTTGACTAAAACATGAAATATGAAGAAAAATGTTACAATATTTTATGAGAGTATAAAAAAGAGTAGTTACAGCGGGCCGCTGCGATGGCCGAGTAGTTAAGCCGTTGGGCCCGATAATCCAGTGGTTTATTCCCACGCTGGTTCGAATTATGTTTGCAGCGTTACGTTTTATCAGACATACTTTCATTCTTCTTGGATTTATGTTGCTCAGATGTGAACATTTTATGAAGATATTGAAACGAAAGGAACTGTGTTGTGACACAATTTTATATTTAACCCTAATTTGGACGTATCTAAAGAGGGAACTGGAACATTACCCTGCTTATTTACAAATGAAGAGACGTGAGGAGATGAGTAGCGACTTTTTAAGAATAGCGTAACACATGGCAAAGACATCTACTAATTAAAACCAAAGATCCTGCTTTCCCTACCTAGGTCAGTGTGATTATGATGATGATGGTGGATGTGTTGATGACATAGATATTTTGACGTTAATATCTCCTTCTCCTTTTTTATGTTCTGTGTCCCTTCAGAACGTAGGTGATGGCAGCCATCTATATCTTCCTGTCCCTTGTAGTTCTTAATATATTTTGCCTTGTTATTTCTACCAACCTCTTCACTGACATCCATTTGCCAAAACACATTAAATGTGTCATTCGCTCTTTTCCCCTGTCTTTCTTTTTTTCCATCTGCCCAGTGAGTATCATATTTTCTAAGACTTCCTTTCTTATTATGCATTCCAGAAACTTCGGTTGTCTCTTGCATAAGTTAAGTTTCTTTTTGTTTTCATTATATCTAAAACTTTTTCGTTACTCAGATGTTTGATCCATTGTATCCCCAGCATCCTTCTGTGGAAACACATTTCTGTCGCTTCAAGTCTCTGCTTCTTTGAGGAGATTGCTCAGCATTTTTTGCCATATAGAAGAACAGATGACCTGTAACAGTTCAGTATTCTTTTCTTTGTTTCCAACAAAATTTTCTTGTTTCTCAATACTTTGTTTAGTTTTGCAAATGCGTTCTTAGCCGCGAAAATACGCCTTCGGATAACACTTTCGTATTTTTTGTCTTCTCATAGAAGTCTTCCCAATTCAGATTAGTGGTCGAGGCATTCGGGAAAATATCTAAGAATCCCGGGTTTCGAATAATGTTATTTGAGGCAGACATTTTAAAACTCCTAGCGACTTCGTGTTTTGATTTGCTAGGTTTAGTTAATGTTTTTGTCGCGGCAATTGTAATTAATATTAATATTGTGTTCAGCACAGTGACACCTATTTCTAGAAATCGAAATTCATTTTATGCTAAATTTTTTGTTACAGTTGTATGATAGCGTTTATTGTCTTTATATGAACGAATTCTTTGGACAGGATTAATTTCATTCTGATGACGTCAGACAAGAGCTATTCGGTTAGTTTGTGACATGAAATACGATATTAATGTTATGTTATTATATGATCTTATAAAAACGCATTTGCGTATCTGAAATAGCCGACATTTTAAAGCCTTCTCTTTGAAATACGTTTGTTTATGTCCTTAGATGTCTGAATCCTGTTCGCAACAAAAGAGATTTATCAGAATTACTTTTAAATTAGATTCTTTCGAAGAAACTTTAATAAATCTAAAGGTTTCACGATATTTACGACACTCAGTTCTGAACGATATGTAACTAGTTTAGAAAAGGTTTAAAAGAGAAAAAAAGAACTAAATTGTGACACGATTTTAATTTGAAACATAATTTTCTGCATATCTAACGATGGAATTAAAACTGTGTCTTACTCATTTACAAATGAAGGCAATCATGTCCATTGAAATTTTCAATCAATTTTAGCACTTAATATATTTTGTTTTGGTATTTCTCCCACACGCTGATCTGACATCCATTTACTTTAGCCCATGAAGTAAGTTACGCGTTGTTTTCCCAGTGATATTTTCCCCTCCATCCGCCCTGTGAGTATCACGTTTTCCAAGACCCTCATTCTCATAATGCATCCCAGAAACTGCAACTGTCTTTTCTTGATGTTAAGTTTATTTTTTCCATTGGTGCAAAACGAATTTTCTATTACAGTCTTACCTAATTTAACCTTGTGGTCGAGCTACTCGGGAAAATAAGAACCCGGATTTCGAATGATGATATTCAAGGCAGAAATTTTAAAAATTTCTGATGAATCACTGTTTTAACTTGCTAAGCTTAGTAAATGTTTCTGTCACGGTAATAGCAACTGGTATTAATATTCTGTTCAGAACAGTAACACCAGTCAGGAGAAATTGAAATTCTTTTTATTATAAATCCTCTCTTACTGTCGTATGATAAACGTTCATGGTCTTAATTGTATTACTTGTTTGGATTGGATTTATATAGCACTGACGAAGTCATACAAGCTCTGTTCGTTTAGCTTTATAACATGAAATATGAAATTTATATTACGTTAGTGTATGAACAAATTGATATTACCACAACGAGATATATTACATTTTAAGAAAAAAGTGGGATGATATATTTTTTATTTACTAATAAAACGGATACAAAAGTATCGCAACGTTTAAAATAAGCTAGGCGCTTTTCAACCTATCCATCACTGTTCTGAAAGGGCTATTCCTTCACAGGTTCGAATCGTGTTCGTAGCGTCAAAGTTTTATAAAAGTTCTTTTTAAGTTTGATACTATCGAAGATGTGCGTTGTGGTGCAGTGGATATCAGCTCAGAACGAGAAACCGGAGAGCCGAGTTCGAATTCCATTTGAGTCCATGGTATTCACTTAGGCGCAAATACCCTTGGGAAAGGTATTAATTCGTCTATTCCTTCCAGTTATGGGTTAAATAACAGGACAGATTGGGTTCTATAGCCTTGGTCGGCAACCAGTCTACAGCAGAAAGCAATGTCAACCGACTGCGGGATAATCTTCTGCCCAGTCAGTCATGTCTCTTTCGAGACATGATCGCCCAAGCGTGTATCACGTATGGCACTTAACTAACTGACTGACTATCGAAGAGCATTAAATGAAAAGAAAGGTTCCGCGATATTTGCAATGCTCTGATCTAATCGGGATATAACTATACAGGAAGAGTTTTAAACGAAAGAAACTGTATTGTTATATGATATTTTTTAACAATTTTTTTTAAACGAAGGAACACATTGAAACTCTCCTCGTCTACCTGTGAAGAGATGGGAACTGATTATTTAAGCACCACATATGAACTTAATGCATCCCAAACAAACATATCAAGTGAAACCAAAGACCATACTTTCCTTTTTAGGTCAAGATGATGATGATGATGATGATGATGATGAATGTGTTGATGACAGGTATTTTTCCATCGTTTTATGTGCCTTCTGGACGTAGGCGATCATGGCGTTCAGTATATTCCTGTCACTTTTACCTTTGAATATATTTGTCATAAATATGCTTAGACATAAATTTGGTCAAGCTAAGTAAATATCTCATGGTCTGTTCTCCGCTGTCTCTTTCTCTCTCTCCTCCGTGTGAGTATCAGGCTTTCCAAGCTCGACTTTCTCATTACGCGCACAAAAAAATTCAACTGTCTCTTCGTGGTCTTATATTTCAGTTCATTTCAAATGTTCGGTCAATCGTAACCTCAGCATCATTCTCTAGAACCAAATTTCTGCGATGGCCGAAAGGTTAAAGACTTCGCCTTGAAATACGATTGTTTATGCCCTTAGATGTTCAAATCCTGTTCGAAGCGGAACAGTTTTATCAGAATTATTTTTAAATTTGATTCTCTCGAAGAACCTTTAATAAATCAAAAGGTTCCACGATATTTAAGACATTCAGTTCTGGACGAGATATAACTAGTTTAAAAAAGGTTTTAAAAAAATTGTGACACGATCTTAATTTGAAACATAATTTTCTGCATATCTAAGGTGGTAACTGAAACTGTATCCTAAGCAATTATCAAGAAAGGCGATCATGTCCCTTGAAATGTTCAATCAACTGCAGCTCTTAAAGAATTATCTCTTGGTATTTCTCCCACACGCTGATCTGCCATCCATTTGCTTAAGCCCTTGACGTATGTCACGCGTTGTTATCCCAGTCATCTCTATCCCTCTATCCGCCCCCTGAGTATCAGATTTTCCAAGACCTCCATTCTTATAATGCATCCCGGAAACTGCAACTGTCTATTCCTGATGTTAAATTTATTTTCTCTCTTGGTGTAAAACAAATTTTTTATTACTTTTTTATCAATTTTATTTTTAAATTTGATTTTAAATTCAACATTACGGGTGAGGTATCCCGGAAAGCAGTTAAGAACCCGTGTTTTTGAAGATGGTATTCAAGGTAGACATTCTTAAAGCTCCTGATGATTATTGTTTTGACTTACGAGGCTTAGTAAATATTTCTCTCGCGGAAATAGCAATTGATATTGATATTGTGTTCAGAACAGTACCACTAGTCAGGAGAAATTGAAAATGTTGTTATTATAAATCCTCTGTTACTGTCGTATGATATGCGCTTATGGTCTTTCTATTGTATATCACGTAACTCTTCAGAACTCATTTCTTTGTTTCTAACGAAATTTTCTGGTTTCAAAATTCTTTGTTTATCTTTTGAAATGCGTCATGGTCCGTGCGAATACGTCCTCGGATATGTGTCGCACTATTCGTTCCCTGTTAGAAGACTTAGCAAGATTTAATTTTTGTTTGTTCCTCTTTAATTTTAGTATCTCCTTTCCTCTCTTCTTCCTACGTGACATTCTGTATTTAAAAGTTTCACGAATAACGATTTTTTTAATTAGACTTTTCCTAATTTAGCGTCATGATCGAGGCATTCGTCAAAATATTTAAGAATCCTGGGTTTAGAATCACGATTTTCGAAGCTGACATTCTCAAGACGCCTAACGAATTAGCGTTTTGACTTGCTTCACTAACTAAATGTTTCTCTCACGGTTTTAGCAAATGATTTTAACATTGTGTGCAGAACTGTGACACCCATCTCTAGAAATCTATATTCCTTTTATGCTAAACACTCTGTAACTTTCTTATAATAGGCGTTCATTTTTCCATATTGTATCAACAGTTAGATTTCGAGTAATTTAATTCTAATAATATCAAACAATCTTTGTTCATTTGACTTAAAAGTGAAATATGAAGTTAAATTATGAATGTTATATGAAATTTTAAAAATCCCTACTGACACGCAGCTGCGGTGGCCGAGTGGTTAAGGCGTTGGACTCGAAATCCAATGGGTTATTCCCTCACAGGTTCGAGTCCTGTTCGCAGCGTTCCTCTTTTATCAAAATTAATTTAAATTCTATCGAAAAACATTCATTGAAATCAATGGATTAATGATATTAATCCTGTTCAGATGTGGTCTTCTTATGAAGACGCTGAAACCTAAGAAAATCTATTGAGACACGATCTTACATTTAACCCCTGTTTTGACCTATCTATGGAGGCAATTGAAACTATACCCTGTTTATTTTCAAATGTAGAGATTTGAGAAGATGTGGACTGATTATTTACGCATTGTATAACATATTGCAAACAAATCTATTAATTCAAGCCTAAGATCCTACTTTCCTTTCCTAGGTCAGTATAATGAAGATGATTTTGGATGTTGATGACATCAGTATTTTTACGCTAATATTTCCTACTTCATTTTTATGTGCCGTGTCCCTTCGAAACGTAGGCGATTTTAGCATTCCACATCTTGCTTACTCGTGTTGTTCTTAAAAATTTTGCCATATTATGTCTAAAAAGCCCTTCTCTGCCAACTATTTACTTAAGCTCATCTAGTGTGAATCGCATTCCCCGCCCCCATGATACTATTTCCCTTAATCTGCCCTGTAAACTGTTTTATCACCGCTTTTAAACGATTGATGAATAATGAATTACAGCTTTTCATCATTTAATCTTCTGGCTGAAGCATTCCTAAAGATTGCATCTCCTCGGATTAACTCTCACATCAGACCTCAAGTGGAATAACTATATAGAATCTATACCTAAATCTGCTGCTAAAAAAGTCGGTTCTCTGTGTAGGGCCAGGAAGTTTTTCCCGTCCAAAACAATCCTGCACATATGCAAGATTAGCAACTAGGACCCACACTTTTACTGTGAAACCAATAAATTGTAAAAGCAAATTCTACTACAGCTGCATTTTTTGCACTTACAGTCTATGGAATTCCCTTCCGCATACTTGCTTTTCTGACAGCTATAATCTCCAAGACTTTTAATGTAACGTCAGTAGTCATCTAATGTCTCACTAACTTACATCCTCTCTCTCATGCTTTTTCTTTGTCCACCCCACTTTCATCAGTATTCTCTTTTTCTCCTACTCTCTTCCTGACACCCCCTGCAATCTCTCACTCCTCAACATTCGTCCTAAGTAACCCTCTGCACAACAGTGACAGTAAAATGCCTTGCTTGGTGCAACACGTTTATAAAAAAAAATATTTAACATGACGATTTCCAAGCTGAGGAATTAGTGTTTTGACTTGCTAGGCGAAGTAAATGCTTCTTTCGAGGTTTTAGCAATTGATTGTAACATTTTCTCCAGTACAGTGACACCCATCTCTAGAATTCGAAATTGGTTTTATGCTAAATCCTCTGTAACTGCCTTATGATAGGCGTTAATTGTATTTATATTGTATAAACTCTTTAAATTGAACTAATATAATTCTGATGACTTCAAAAAAGTTCTATTCATTTTACTTATCACATGAAGTTAATTTCAAAGCTATTATATGAGAGTATAAAGAGAACGCATAGCGGAAAGCTGCAATGGCCGAGTGGTTAAGGTGTTGGACTCGAAATCTTGTTGGTTATTCCCTCACAGGTTCGAATTCTGTTCGCAGCGCTCAAGTTTTTATCAGAATTAATTTCAATTCTATCGGAGAACTGTAAATGAAACTAAAGGTTCCACAATATTTACATTGTTCATTTGTGGATTTCTTGTGAAAAAGTTGAAAGTAAAAAAAAAACTGGCTTATTGCTATTATATGGGACTTGGTTAAAAAACAGTGATCATAATCAGGTTGTCAATATTAAAGGCTTCAAATACTCCGATCATTCTAGGAATGACGATATACTAGGTCCGTCAGCAAAGCCTCTGATCGGGACATTTAAGAAACGTAGAACTATTATTTGAAGTGTTCCGAAATTCACCCTGATTCGAGTGGGTATCACCTATTCGTGTAGGCAGGTATGGTTCAATAATGAACGCCCAAACAACAAACAAAAGCACTGTTGCATTGGGTAAATTGTCGACAACATATATTTTACTTTCGATCATGTCCCTTGAAATGTTCAGTCAATAGTAGCTCTTAAAAATTATCTCTTCTTATTCCTCCCACATGCTGATCTGCCATCCTTTTGCTTCCTTGACGTATGTCACGCGTTGTTTTCCCAGTCATCTCTATCCCTCTATCCGCCCTCTGAGTATCAGATTTTCCAAGACCTCCATTCTTATAATGCATCCCGGAAACTGCAACTGTCTATTCCTGATGTTAAATTTATTTTCTCTCTTGGTGCAAAACGAATTTTTTATTACTTTTTATCAATTTTATTTTCAAATTTAATTTTAAATTCAACATTACGGGTGAGGTATCCCGGAAAGCAGTTAAGAACCCGTGTTTCTAAGAATGATATTCAAGTAGACATTCTTAAATCTCCTTATGATTATTGTTTTGACTGACGAGGCTTAGTAAATATTTCTGTCGCGGTAATAGCAATTGATATTGATACAGAACAGTACCACTAGTCAGAAGAAATTGAAATTCTTTTTATTATAAATCCTCTGTTACTGTCGTATGATATGCGCTTATGGTCTTTCTATTGTGTATCACGTAACTCTTCAGAACTCATGTCTTTGTTTCTAACGAACTTTTCTTTTTTTCTACATACATTGCTTATCTTTTGAAAAGCGACCTTGTCCATGCGAATACGCACTCGGATATGTGTCGCTCTATTCGTTCCCTGTTAGTAGATTTAGCAGGCATTTAATTTTTGTTTGTTCCTCTTTAATTTTAAATCTCCTTTCTTCTCGGTTTCCGTCGTGAAATTTTTTAAGTGGTATAATCACGTATTCAAAAGTTTAACGAATAACGATTTTTTATTACACTTTTCCTAATTTAGCGTTATGTCGAGGCATTCGTAAAATATTTAAGAATCCTGGGTTTAGAATCACGATTTTCGAAGCTGACATTCTCAAGACGCCGAAAGTATTAGCGTTTTGACTTGCTTGGCTAAGTAAATATTTCTCTCACGGTTTTAGCAATTGATTTTAACATTGTGTGCGGAACTGTGACACCCATCTCTAAAAATCTAAATTCTTTTTATGCTAAACACTCTGTAACTTTCTTATAATAGGCGTTCATTTTCTCATATTGTATCAACAGTTTGATTTCGAGTAATTTAATTATAATATCAAACAAGCTTTGTTCATTTGAATTAAAAATGAAATATGAAGATAAATTATAAATGTTATAGGAAATTTTAAAAAACTCCTTAGACATGTAGCTGCGGTGGCCGAGAGGTTAAGGCGTTGGACTCGAAATCCAATGGGTTATTCCATCACAGGTTCGAATCCTGTTCGCAGCGTTCTCCTTTTATGAAAATTAATTTAAATTCTATCGAAAAACTTTCATTGAAATTAATGTATTAATCCTGTTCAGGTGTGGTTTTCTTATGAAAACGCTGAAACATAAGAACATCTATTGTGACACGATCTTATATTTAACTCCTGTTTTGACGTATCTATGGAGGCAATTGAAACTATAACCTACATATTTACAAATGTAGAGATTTGAGAAGATGTGGAGTGATTATTTACGCATTGGAAAACATATTACAAACAAATCTATTAATTCAAGCCTAAGATCCTACTTTCATTCCCTAGGTCAATATAATGAAGTTGATGTTGGATGTTGATGACATAAGTATTTTTACGCTAATATTTCCAACTTCATTCTTATGTGCCGTGTCCCTTCGAAACGTAGGCGATTTTAGCATTCCACATCTTCCTTACTCTTGTTGTTCTTAAAAATTTTGCCATATGTCTACAAAGCCCTTCTCTGCCAACCATGAAGGTCATCTAGTGTGAATCGCATTCCCCCCACTCTCTTTCCCTTTATCTGCCCTGTAAACGGTTTTATCACCGCATTTAAAGGATTGATGAATAACGAATTACAGTTTTTCATTATTTAACCTTCTGGCTAAAGCATTCCTAAAGATTGCGTCTCCTCGGATTAACTCTCACATCAGACCTCAAGTGGAATAACTATATAGAATCTATAGCTAAATCTGCTGCTAAGAAAGTCGGTTCTCTGTGTAGGGCCAGGAAGTTTTTCCCGTCCAAAACAATCCTGCACATATATAAGATTAGCAACTAGGACCCACACTTTTACTGTGAAACCAATAAATTGTAAAAGCAAATTCTACTCCAGCAGAATTTTTCGCACTTAGCGTCTGTGGAATTCCCTTCCTCATACTTGCTTTCCTGACAGCTATAATCTCCAAGACTTTAAATGTAACGTCAGTAGTCATCTAATGTCTCACTAACTTACATCCTCTCTATCATGCTTTTTCTTTGTCCACCCCACTTTCATCAGTATTCCTTTTTCTCCTACTCTCTTCCTAACACCCCATGCAACCTCTCATTCCTTCTCATAATATTCCTCCTAAGTAACCCTCTGCACAACAATGGCAGTAAAATGCCTTGCTTGGGCCGACACGATTATAAAAAAAATTATTTAACATGATGATTTTCGAAGCTGACGAATTAGTGTTTTGACTTGATAGGCTAAGTAAATGCTTCTTTTGCGGTTTTAGCAATTGATTTTAACATTTTGTTCAGCACAGAGACACCCATCTCTAGAAGTCGAAATTCGTTTCATGCTAAATCCTCTGTAACTGCCTTATGATAGGCGTTCATTGTATTTATATTGTATAAACTCTTTAAATTGAACTAATATAATTCTGATGACGTCAATAAAGTTCTATTTAATTTTACTCATCACATGAAGTTAATTTCAAAGGTATTATATGAGAGTATAAAAAGGATGCGTAAGGTGAAGCTGTGATGGCCGAGTGGTTAAGGCGTTTGACTCGAAATCCAATGGGTTATTCCCTCACAGGTTCGAAACCTGTTCGCAGCGTTCATGTTTTTATCAGAATTAATTTCAATTCTATCGGAGAACTGTCAATGAAACTAAAGGTTCCACAATATTTACGTTGTTCATTTGTGGACTCCTTGTCAAGAAGTTGAAAGGAAAGAAAGTGTATCATTATTATTGTCTGGGACTGGATAAAAAGACAGTAATCATAAACAGTTTGTTAATATTAAACGATTCAAATACTACGATCGTCGTAGGAATGACAATAAAGTACGCCGAAACAAAGCTTCTGTTCACAACGTTTATGCTTTATCAGAATTAGTTTCAATTCTATCGGAGAACATTCAATGAAACTAAAGGTTCCACAAAATTTGCGTTGAATTAATATTGTATAAATTCCATAGATTGGACTTATATAATTCTGACTACCCGCAACAAGCTTTGTATTTTATAGTTCTTAGCAGATAATATGATATTTAATTTTACCTTATTATATGATCAAATTGATATTACCACACCAACATATAATACATTTCAAGAAAAAAAGAGAAATCATACATTTTTATGTGCTACTTAATGGGGACACAGAAGAATTACTACGTTTAAAATAAGTTAAGCACTTTTCAACCGACCCTTCTTCATTGTTCTGAATGGGCTATGGCATCTTAAAAAGTTGCGTTTTTGCTTCCTATTATCTTTAAAATCTCGTCGTTACCCAAATATTCGGTTTATCGTATCCTGATTATTCTTCTATAAAACTACATTTCTGTTGCAACGAGTTAGTTCTTCATCTTTGAAGAGACTGTCCAGCATTTGCTGCCATATAGGAAGACAGATATCACGTAACAGTTCAGTGCTCTTGTCTTTGATCCCAAAGAAATCTTCGGATTTGTCAATACTTTGCTGAGCTTTTAAAATGCCTCTTTTGCTCTGGCAATACGCCATCGGATTGCAATGTCGCATTATCCGTCCTCTGTTAAAAGACTTACCAGGCATTTAAATTTTAGTTCTTACATGATTTCAGTATCTCCTATCTTCTAGTTTAACTTCCTTATATTCTGTAAGCGGTTTTATCAACGCATTTAAACGATTGCTTAAAAATGAAAAATGTATTACATCTTTTTTCAATTTAGCCTTGTGGTTGAAGCATTCGTTAACCTATTTAAGAAACCCGTGTTTTGAATGACGATTTTCGAAGCTGACATTCTTAAGACGCCTGACGAATTAGTGTTTTGACTTGCAAGGCTTAGTAAATGCTTCCTTCGATGTTTTATCAATTGATGTTCACATTTTGTCCAACACGAAGACCCCCATAGAATTTGAAACTGGTTTTATGCAAAATCCTCTATAACTGCCTCAGGCGTTAATTGCATTTATTTTGTATAAACTCTTTAAATTGAAATAATATAAATCTTATTATGTCTTAGAAGTTCAATTCATTTTACTCATAACATGAATGCAATTTCGAAGCTAATGTATGAGAGTATAAATATGCAGTGGAAAACGGAGCCACGATGGCCGAGTGGTTAAGGCGTTGGATTCGAAATCCAATGGGTTAATCCCTCACAGGTTCGAATCCTGTTCGCAGCTTTAGTGTTTTATTAGATTTAATTTCAATTTTATCGGAGAACTGTTAATTGAAACTGAAGTTTTTACGATATTTACGTTGTTTATTTGTGGACTCCTTGTAAAGGAGTTGAAAGGAAAGAAAGTGTATCATTATTTTTATCTGGGACTGGTTTAAAAAACAGTGATCATAATCAGGTTGTTAATATTAAACGCTTTAAATTTTCCGATCGTTGTAGGAATGACAATACTCGGCAGGAAAGCTTCTGGTCGGATAATTTGTGAAACCTAGAACTATAATTTTGCAGTGTTCACAAGTTCACTCTGATTCGAGGTCGTTGCACCTATTCGTGTAGGCAGCTATGGTCAAATATTGAACCCCTAAACAAACAAAAAAAAATAGCACAGTTGCGTTGTGTAAATTGTCGACATTATACAATTTAATTTCGCGTATGCGCTTTGATTTTTATTGTATCGTCTGCAGAATATAGTAGTGTCAGTTGGGAACCGCCTGTGAAAAAAAAAGCACTATGACGCAATTCAGATCTTTCGGAATTCTGAAACGGCATACTGTACTGCATGGCATTGGCACTTGAATTTCTATTAAGAGCATTTTTGGGTGTAAATCTGTGAACTTCCTGTATCCATAAAAGATGTAGCGAGTGTAGAGTGGATAGGAGTTGAAAAGAAAGAAACAGTTTTGTGTGACGATGTTAGTTGTATCCCTAATTTTGATGTATCTAAGGAGGGAATTGAAACTAAACCCTGCTGTTTTACAAATATAGAGATTTGAGGAGATGTGGACTGATTATGTACGCATTGTATAACATATCGCAAACAAATCTATTAATTCAAACATAAGATCATGCTTTTCTTACCTAGGTCAATGTAATGAAAATTATGCTGGATGTGTTGATGACATAGGTACTTTTACGCAAAAATATATTTCTTTTTTATGTATCCCTGTCCCTTCGGAATGTATTTGAATATGGTACTCCACATCTTCCTTACTCTTGTTGTTCTTAAAACATTTTACCATATTATGTCTACGAAACCTTTCTCTGCCATACATTTGCTTAAGCTCATCTAGTGTGAATCCCGTTTTTAATCTGCCCTGAGTGTGTCATATTTCCCAAGACGTCCTTCCTCATTATGCGTCCCCGAAACTTCATCTGTCTCTTTCATAAATTAAGTTTCATTTTTTGCTTCAAATATCTTATAAATCTCGTCGTTACTCAAAATTTCGATTCATGGTATCCCGAGTATACTTCTCTAGAACTGCAATTCTGGTGCATCGAGTTTGTCTTTCATCATGGAGGAGATTGTCCAGCATTCGATGTCATATAAAAGGACAGATATCATGTAACTGTTCAATACTCTTTTGTTTGTTTTCAACGAAATTTTCTGGATTGTTAATACTCTGCTTAGCTTTTAGATTGCCTCATGTTCCCTGTGAATACGCCATCGGATCGCAGTATCGCATTTTTCGTCCTCTGTTAGAAGACTTACCAGTTATTTAAATTTTAGTTCTTACTTGATTTCAGTATCTCATAACTTCTAGTTTTACTTCCTTATATTTTGTAAACGATTGATGAATAATGAAATTTCTATTACAGTTTCTTTCTTGTGGTTTAGGCTTTCTCTAAGATATTTGAGAATCCCGGGTTTTGTCATTTCAAATGTTCAATTACTTGTAACTCTTAATTTTTCTTGTATTTAAGACACTCAGTTCTGGACGAGATATAACTAGTTTAGAAAAGGTTTAAAAGAAAAAAATGTGACACGATCTTAATTTGAAACATAATTTTCTGCATATCTAAGGAGGGAATTGAAACTGTATCCTAAGCAATTATCAAGAAAGGCGATCATGTCCCTTGAAATGTTCTAATCAACTGTAGCTCTTAAATGATTATATCTTGGTATTTCTTCCACACGCTCAGCTGACATCTATTTGCTTATCCCACGAAGTATGTCACGCGTTGTTTTCCCAGTTATGTCTTTCCCTCTATCCGCCCTTTGAGTATCTGATTTTCTAAGCTCTCCATTCTCATAATGCATGCCAGACACTGCAACTATCTATTCCTGATGTTAAATTTATTTTCACTCTTGGTGTAAAACGAATTTTTTATTACTTTTTTTTATCAATTTTATTTTTAAATTTGATTTTAAATTCAACATTACGGGTGAGGTATCCCGGAAAGCAGTTAAGAACCCGTGTTTTTAAAGATGGTATTCAAGGTAGACATTCTTAAAGCTCCTGATGATTATTGTTTTGACTTACGAGGCTTAGTAAATATTTCTCTCGCGGAAATAACAATTGATATTGATATTGTGTTCAGAACAGTACCACTAATCAGGAGAAATTGAAATCTTTGTTATTATAAATCGTCTGTTACTGTCGTATGATATGCGCTTATGGTCTTTCTATTGTATATCACGTAACTCTTCAGAACTCATTTCTTTGTTTCTAAGAAAATTTTCTTGTTTCAAAATCCTTTGTTTATCTTTTGAAATGCGTCATGGTCCGTGCGAATACGTCCTCGGATATGTGTCGCACTATTCGTTCCCTGTTAGAAGACTTAGCAAGATTTAATTTTTGTTTGTTCCTCTTTAATTTTAGTATCTCCTTTCCTCTCTTCTTCCTACGTGACATTCTGTATTTAAAAGTTTCACGAATAACGATTTTTTTAATTAGACTTTTCCCAATTTAGCATTATGGTCGAGGCATTCGTAAAAATATTTAAGAATCCTGGGTTTAGAATCACAATTTTCGAAGCTGACATTCTCAAGACGCCTAACGAATTAGCGTTTTGACTTGCTTCACTAACTAAATGTTTCTCTCACGGTTTTAGCAAATGATTTTAACATTGTGTGCAGAACTGTGACACCCATCTCTAGAAATCTAAATTCCTTTTATGCTAAACACTCTGTAACTTTCTTATAATAGGCGTTCATTTTTCCATATTGTATCAACAGTTTGATTTCGAGTAATTTAATTATAATAATATCAAACAAGCTCTGTTCATTTGACTTAAAAGTGAAATATGAAGTTAAATGATAAATGTTATATGAAATTTTAAAAAGCTTCCTAGACACCCAGCTGCGGTGGCCGAGTGGTTAAGGCGTTGGACTCGAAATCCAATGGGTTATTCCCTCACAGGTTCGAATCCTGTTCGCAGCGTTCCTCTTTTATCAAAATTAATTTAAATTCTATCGAAAAACATTCATTGAAATCAATGGATTAATGATATTAATCCTGTTCAGATGTGGTTTTCTTATTAAGGCGCTGAACCCTAATAACGTCTATTGTGACACGATCTTACATTTAACCCCTGTTTTGACGTATCTATGGAGGCAATTGAAACTATACCCTGCTTTTTTTTCAAATGTAGAGATTTGAGAAGATGTGGACTGATTATTTACGCATTGTATAACATATTGCAAACAAATCTACTAATTCAAGCCTAAGATCCTACTTTCCTTACCTAGGTCAATATAATGAAGATGATGGTGGATGTTGATGACATAAGTATTTTTACGTTTATATTTCCTACTTCATTTTTATGTACCGTGTCCCTTCGAAACGTAGCACTCCACATCTTCCTTACTCGTGTTGTTTTTAAAAATTTTGTCATATTATGTCTACAAAGCCCTTCTCTGCCAACCATTAAGGTCATCTAGTGTGAATCGCATTCCCCCGCCCCATGATTCTATTTCCCTTTATCTGCCCTGTAAACTGTTTTATCACCGCTTTTAAACGATTGATGAATAATGAATTACAGCTTTTCATCATTTAAATTTGAAATATAATTTTATGCATATCTAAGGAGGGAATTGAAACTGTATCCTAAGCAATTATCAAGAAAGGTGATCATGTCTCTTGAAATGTTCTAATCAACTGTAGCTCATAAATGATTATATCTTGGTATTTCTTCCACACACTCAGCTGACATCTATTTGCTTACGCTCATGAAGTATGTCACGCGTTGTTTTCCCAGTTATGTCTTTCCCTCTATCCGCCCTTTGAGTATCTGATTTTCTAAGCTCTCCATTCTCATAATGCATGCCAAACACTGCAACTATCTTTTCCTGATGTTAAAATTATTTTTTCGATTGGTGCAAGAAGAATTTTCTGTTACTGTTTTATCAGAATTCTTTTTAAATAATTAATAAATCTAAAGGTTCCACGATATTTAAGACATTCAGTTTTGAACGGGATATAACTGGTTTAGACAATGTTTAAAAGAAAAGAAATTGTGACACGATCTTAACTTGAAGCATAATTTTCTGCATATCTAAGGAGGGAATTGAAAGCGTATCCTACTTAATTATCAATGATGGCGAAATTGGTTTTATGCTAAATCCTCTGTAACTGCCTTATGATAGGCGTTAATTGTATTTATATTGTATTTAACCCCTGTTTTGACGTATCTATGGAGGCAATTGAAACTATACCCTGCTTATTTTCAAATGTTGAGATTTGAGAAGATGTTGACTGATTATTTACGCATTGTATAACATATTGCAAACAAATCTATTAATTCAAGCCTAAGATCCTACTTTCCTTTCCTAGGTCAGTATAATGAAGATGATGTTGGATGTTGATGACATCAGTATTTTTACGCTAATATTTCCTACTTCATTTTTATGTGCCGTGTCCCTTCTAAACGTAGGCGATTTTAGCATTCCACATCTTGCTTACTCGTGTTTTTCTTAAAAATTTTGCCATATTATGTCTACAAAGCCCTTCTCTGCCAGCCAAACATTAAGGTCATCTAGTGTGAATCGCATTCCCCCACTCTCTTTCCATTAATCTGCCATGTAAACTGTTTTATCACCGCATTTAAAGGATTGATGAACAACAAATTACAGTTTTTCATTATTTAACCTTCTGGCTGAAGCATTCCTAAATATTGCGTCTCCTCGGATTAACTCTCACATCAGACCTCAAGTGGAATAACTATATAGAATCTATAGCTAAATCTGCTGCTAAGAAAGTCGGTTCTCTGTGTAGGGCCAGGAAGTTTTTCCCGTCCAAAACAATCC
This sequence comes from Ascarosepion bandense, assembly GCA_037127315.1. Taxonomy (NCBI): domain Eukaryota; kingdom Metazoa; phylum Mollusca; class Cephalopoda; order Sepiida; family Sepiidae; genus Ascarosepion; species Ascarosepion bandense. The sequence continues at coordinate 4,545,461 of JBBBDQ010000346.1, forward strand.
TGCACATATACAAGATTAGCAACTAGGACCCACACTTTTACTGTGAAACCAATAAATTGTAAAAGCAATTTCTACTCCAGCAGAATTTTTCGCACTTAGCGTCTGTGGAATTCCCTTCCTCATACTTGCTTTCCTGACAGCTATAATCTCCAAGACTTTAAATGTAACGTCAGTAGTCATCTAATGTCTCACTAACTTACATCCTCTCTATCATGCTTTTTCTTTGTCCACCCCACTTTCATCAGTATTCCTTTTTCTCCTACTCTCTTCCTAACACCCCATGCAACCTCTCATTCCTTCTCATAATATTCCTCCTAAGTAACCCTCTGCACAACAATGGCAGTAAAATGCCTTGCTTGGGCCGACACGATTATAAAAAAAAATATTTAACATGATGATTTTCGAAGCTGACGAATTAATGTTTTGACTTGATAGGCTAAGTAAATGCTTCTTTCGCGGTTTTAGCAATTGATTTTAACATTTTGTTCAGCACAGAGACACCCATCTCTAGAATTCGAAATTCGTTTCATGCTAAATCCTCTGTAAACTGCCTTATGATAGGCGTTCAATGTATTTATATTGTATAAACTCTTTAAATTGAACTAATATAATTCTGATGACGTCAAGAAAGTTCTATTTAATTTTACTTATCACATGAAGTTAATTTCAAAGGTATTATATGAGAGTATAAAAAATACGCGTAAGGAGAAGCTGTGATGGCCGAATGGTTAAGGCGTTGGACTCGAAATTCAATGGGTTATTCCCTCACAGGTTCGAATCCTGTTCGCAGAGTTCATGTTTTTATCAGAATTAATTTCAATTCTATCGGAGAACTGTAAATGAAACTAAAGGTTCCACAATATTTACGTTGTTCATATGTGGACTCCTTGTGAAAAAGTTGAAAGTAAAAAAAAAACTGGATTATTGTTATTATGTGGGAATTGGTTAAAAAACAGTGATCATAATCAGGTTGTCAATATTAAACGCTTCAAATACTCCGATCGTTCTAGGAATGACGATATACTAGGTCCGTCAGCAAAGCCTCTGATCGGGACATTTAAGAAACGTCGAACTATTATTTGAAGTGTTCCGAAATTCACCCTGATTCGAGTGGGTATCACCTATTCGTGTAGGCAGGTATGGTTCAATAATGAACGCCCAAACAACAAACAAAAGCACTGTTGCATTGGGTAAATTGTCGACAACATATATTTTACTTTCGATCATGTCCCTTGAAATGTTCAGTCAATAGTAGCTCTTAAAAATTATCTCTTCTTATTCCTCCCACATGCTGATCTGCCATCCTTTTGCTTCTTTGACGTATGTCACGCGTTGTTTTCCCAGTCATCTCTATCCCTCTATCCGCCCTCTGAGTATCAGATTTTCCAAGACCTCCATTCTTATAATGCATCCCGGAAACTGCAACTGTCTATTCCTGATGTTAAATTTATTTTCTCTCTTGGTGCAAAACGAATTTTTTATTACTTTTTATCAATTTTATTTTCAAATTTAATTTTAAATTCAACATTACGGGTGAGGTATCCCGGAAAGCAGTTAAGAACCCGTGTTTCTAAGAATGATATTCAAGTAGACATTCTTAAATCTCCTTATGATTATTGTTTTGACTGACGAGGCTTAGTAAATATTTCTGTCGCGGAAATAGCAATTGATATTGATATTGTGTTCAGAACAGTACCATAATCAGGAGAAATTGAAATTTTTGTTATTATAAATCCTCTGTTACTGTCGTATGATATGCGCTTATGGTCTTTCTATTGTATATCACGTAACTCTTCAGAACTCATTTCTTTGTTTCTAACGAAATTTTCTTTTTTTCTACATACATTGCTTATCTTTTGAAAAGCGACCTTGTCCATGCGAATACGCACTCGGATATGTGTCGCTCTATTCGTTCCCTGTTAGTAGATTTAGCAGGCATTTAATTTTTGTTTGTTCCTATTTAATTTTAAATCTCCTTTCTTCTCTCTTTCCGACGTGAAATTTTTTAAGTGGTATAATCACGTATTCAAAAGTTTAACGAATAACGATTTTTATTACACTTTTCCTAATTTAGCGTTATGTCGAGGCATTCGTAAAAATATTTAAGAATCCTGGGTTTAGAATCACGATTTTCGAAGCTGACATTCTCAAGATGCCGAAAGTATTAGCGTTTTGACTTGCTTGGCTAAGTAAATGTTTCTCTCACGGTTTTAGCAAATGATTTTAACATTGTGTGCAGAACTGTGACACCCATCTCTAGAAATCTAAATTCTTTTTATGCTAAACACTCTGTAACTTTCTTATAATAGGCGTTCATTTTCTCATATTGTATCAACAGTTTGATTTCGAGTAATTTAATTAAATAATATCAAACAATCTTTGTTCATTTGAATTAAAAATGAAATATGAAGTTAAATTATAAATGTTATAGGAAATTTTAAAAAACTACTTAGACCCGCAGCTGCGGTGTTTGAGTGGTTAAGGCGTTAGACTCGAAATCTAATGGGTTATTCCCTCACAGGTTCGAATCCTCTTCGCAGCGTTCCTCTTTTATCAAAATTAATTTAAATTCTATCGAAAAACATTCATTGAAATTAATGTATTAATCCTGTTCAGGTGTGGTTTTCTTATGAAAACGCTAAAATATAAGAAAATCTATTGTGACACGATCTTGTGTTTAACCCCTGTTTTGACGTATCTATAGAGGCAACTGAAACTATACCCTACATTTTTTCAAATGTAGAGATTTGAGAAGATGTGGACTGATTATTTACGCATTGGAAAACATATTGCAAACAAATCTATTAATTCAAGCCTAAGATCCTACTTTCCTTCCCTAGGTCAATATAATGAAGATGATGTTGGATGTTGATGACATCAGTATTTTTACGCTAATTTTTCCTACTTCATTTTTATGTGCCGTGTCCCTTCGAAACGTAGGCGATTTTAGCGCTCCACATCTTCCTTACTCGTGTTGTTCTTAAAAATTTTGCCATATTATGTCTACAAATCCCTTCTCAGCCAACCATTAAGGTCATCTAGTGTGAATCGCATTCCCCCCACTCTCTTTCCCTTAATCTGCCATGTAAACGGTTTTATCACCGCATTTAAAGGACTGATGAACAACGAATTACAGTTTTCATTATTTAACCTTCTGGCTGAAGCATTCCTAAAGATTGCGTCTCCTCGGATTAACTCTCACATCAGACCTCAAGTGGAATAACTATATAGAATCTATAGCTAAATCTGCTGCTAAGAAAGTCGGTTCTCTGTGTAGGGCCAGGAATTTTTCCCGTCCAAAACAATCCTGCACATATACAAGATTAGCAACTAGGACCCACACTTTTACTGTGAAACCAATAAATTGTAAAAGCAAATTCTACTCCAGCAGAATTTTTCGCACTTAGCGTCTGTGGAATTCCCTTCCTCATACTTGCTTTCCTGACAGCTATAATCTCCAAGACTTTAAATGTAACGTCAGTAGTCATCTAATGTCTCACTAACTTACATCCTCTCTATCATGCTTTTTCTTTGTCCACCCCACTTTCATCAGTATTCCTTTTTCTCCTACTCTCTTCCTAACACCCCATGCAACCTCTCATTCCTTCTCATAATATTCCTCCTAAGTAACCCTCTGCACAACAATGGCAGTAAAATGCCTTGCTTGGGCCGACACGATTATAAAAAAAAATATTTAACATGATGATTTTCGAAGCTGACGAATTAGTGTTTTGACTTGATAGGCTAAGTAAATGCTTTTTTCGCGGTTTTAGCAATTGATTTTAACATTTTGTTCAGCACAGAGACACCCATCTCTAGAAGTCGAAATTGGTTTTATGCTAAATCCTCTGTGAACTGCCTTATGATAGGCGTTCATTGTATTTATATTGTATAAACTCTTTAAATTGAACTAATATAATTCTGATGACGTCAAGAAAGTTCTATTTAATTTTACTTATCACATGAAGTTAATTTCAAAGGTATTATATGAGAGTATAAAAAATACGCGTAAGGAGAAGCTGTGATGGCCGAGTGGTTAAGGCGTTGGACTCGAAATCCAATGGGTTATTCCCTCACAGGTTCGAATCCTGTTCGCAGCGTTCTTGTTTTTATCAGAATTAATTTCAATTCTATCGGAGAACTGTCAATGAAACTAAAGGTTCCACAATATTTGCGTTGTTCATTTGTGGACTCCTTGTAAAGAAGTTGAAAGGAAAGAAAGTGTATCATTATTATTATCTGGGACTGGATAAAAAGACAGTAATCATAAACAGTTTGTTAATATTAAACGATTCAAATACTACGATCGTCTTAGGAATGACAATAAATTACGCCGAAACAAAGCTTCTGTTCACAACGTTTATACTTTATCAGAATTAGTATCAATTCTATCGGAGAACATTCAATGAAACTAAAGTTTCCAGAATATTTACGTTGAATTAATATAGTATGAATTCTATAGATTGGACTTATATAATTCTGACAACGTGCAACAATCTTTGTATTTTATAGTTCATAGCAGTTAATACGATATTTAATTTTACCTTATTATATGATCAAATTGATATTACCACACCAAAATATAATACATTTCAAGAAAAAAAGAGGAATCATACATTTTTATGTGCTACTTAATGGGGACACAGAAGAATTACTACTTTTAAATTAAGTTTAGTGCATTTCAACCGACCCTTCTTCATGGATCTGAATGGGTTATGACATCATAAAAAGTTGCGTTTTTGCTTCCATTATCTTGTAAGAGACTGTCCAGCATTTGCTGCCATATAGGAAGACAGATATCACGTAACATTTCAGTGCTCTTTTTTCTTTGATCCCAAAGAAATCTTCGGATTTGTCAATACTTTGCTGAGCTTTAAAAATGCCTCATTTGCTCTGGCAATACGCCATCGGATTGCAATGTCGCATTATCCGTCCTCTGTTAAAAGGCTTACCAGGCATTTAAATTTTAGTTCTTACATGATTTCAGTATCTCCTATCTTCTAGTTTAACTTCCTTATATTCTGTAAGCGGTTATATCAACGCATTTAAACGATTGATGAAAAATGAAAATTGTATTACATTCGTTTTCAATTTAGCATTGTGTTTGAGGCATTCGTTAAGATATTTAAGAAACCCGTGTTTTGAATGACGATTTTCGAAGCTGACATTGTTACGACGCCTGACGAATTAGTGTTTTGACTTGCTAGGCTAAGTAAATGCTTCCTTCGCGGTTTTAGCAATTGATGTTAACATTTTGTCCTGCACGAAGACTCTCATCTCTAGAATTTGAAACTGGTTTTATGCTAAATCCTCTATAACTGCCTCATGATAGGCGTTAATTGTTTTTATTTTGTATAAACTCTTTAAATTGAAATAATATAATTCTTATTAGGTCTTAGACGTTCAATTAAATTTTACTTATAGGATGAAAGCAATTTCGAAGCTAATATATTAGAGTATAAAAAACTGCCGTCACGCGTAGCTGTGATGGCCGAGTGGTTAAGGCGTTGGACTCGAAATCCAATGGGTTATACCCTCACAGGTTCGAATCCTGTTCGCAACGTTCATGTTTTATTAGATTTAATTTCAATTGTATCGGAGAACTGTTAATTGAAACTGAAGTTTCTACGATATTTACGTTGTTTATTTGTGGACTCCTTGTAAAGGAGTTGAAAGGAAAGAAAGTGTATCATTATTTTTATCTGGGACTGGTTTAAAAAACAGTGATCATAATCAGGTTGTTAATATCAAACGCTTTAAATATTCCGATCGTTGTAGGAATGACAATACCTGGCAGGAAAGCTTCTGGTCGGATAAATTGTGAAACCTAGAACTATAATTTTGCAGTGTTCGCAAGTTCACCTTGATTCGAGTTGGTTGCACCTTTTCGTGTAGGCAGCTATGGTCAAATATTGAACCCCTAAACAATAACACAGTTGCGTTGAGTAAATTGTCGACATTATATAATTTAATTTCGCGCATATGCTTTGTTTATTTATTTTATCGTCTGCAGAATTTGCTAGTGTCAGTTGGGCACCGCCCGTGAAAAAAAAAGCACTATGACGCAATTCACTTCTTTCGGAATTCTGAAACGTCATGCTGTACTGCATGGCATTGGCACCGGAATTTCTATTAAGAGCATTTTTGGGTGTAAATCTGTGAACTTGCTGTATCCGTAAAAGATGAAGCGAGTGTAGATTGATGAAAAAGAAATATTCAGTTAGCATTATTCTGTTTGTGTTGGATACGAGTTGAAAAGAAATTCTTTTGTGTCAAGATGTTAGTTGTATCCCTAATTTTCATGTATCTAAGGAGGGAATTGAGACCATACCCTGCTGTTTTACAAATATAGAGATTTGAGGAGATGTGGACTGATTATGTACGCATTGTATAACATATCGCAAACAAATCTATTAATTCAAACATAAGATCATGCTTTTCTTACCTAGGTCAATGTAATGAAAATTATGCTGGATGTGTTGATGACATAGGTACTTTTACGCAAAAATATATTTCTTTTTTATGTATCCGTGTCCCTTCGGAATGTAGGAGAATATGGTACTCCACATCTTCCTTACTCTTGTTGTTCTTAAAACATTTTACCATATTATGTCTACGAAACCTTACTCTGCCATACATTTGCTTAAGCTCATCTAGTGTGAATCCCGTTTTACCCAGCGTCTCTCTTTCCCTGTATCTGCATTGAGTGTGTCATATTTCCCAAGACGTCCTTCATCATTATGCGACCCGAAACTTCATCTGTCTCTTTCATAAATTAAGTTTCATTTTTTGCTTCAAGTATCTTATAAATCTCATCGTTACCCAAAATTTCGGTTTATGGTATCCCGAGTATACTTCTCTAGAACTGCATTTTTGTTGCATCGAGTTTGTCTTTCATCATGGAGGAGATTGTCCAGCATTCGATGTCATATAGCAGGACAGATATCATGTAACTGTTCAATACTCTTTTGTTTGTTTTCAACGAAATTTTCTGGATTGTTAATACTCTGCTTAGCTTTTAGATTGCCTCATTTTCCCTGTGAATACGCCATCGGATCGCAGTGTCGCATTTTTCGTCCTCTGTTAGAAGACTTACCAATTATTTAAATTTTAGTTCTTACTTGATTTCAGTATCTCATAACTTCTAGTTTTACTTCCTTATATTTCGTAAACGATTGATGAATAATGAAATTTCTATTACAGTTTCTTTCTTGTGGTTTAGGCTTTCTTTAAGATATTTGAGAATCCCGGGTTTTGTCATTTCAAACGTTCAATCACTTGTAACTCTTAATTTTTCTTGTATTTAAGACACTCAGTTCTGGACGAGATATAACTAGTTTAGAAAAGGTTTAAAAGAAAAAAATGTGACACGATCTTAATTTGAAATATAATTTTTTGCATATCTAAGGAGGGAATTGAAACTGTATCCTAAGCAATTATCAAGAAAGGCGATCATGTCCCTTGAAATGTTCTAATCAACTGTAGCTCTTAAATGATTATATCTTGGTATTTCTTCCTCACGCTCAGCTGCCATCTATTTGCTTACGCCCATGAAGTATGTCACGCGTTGTTTTCCCAGTTATGTCTTTCCCTCTATCCGCCCTTTGCGTATCTGATTTTCTAAGCTCTCCATTCTCATAATGCATGCCAGACACTGCAACTATCTTTTCCTGATGTTAAAATTATTTTTTCGATTGGTGCAAGAAGAATTTTCTATTACTGTTTTATCAGAATTCTTTTTAAATAATTAATAAATCTAAAGGTTCCACGATATTTAAGACATTCAGTTTTGAACGGGATATAACTGGTTTAGAAAATGTTTAAAAGAAAAGAAATTGTGACACGATCTTAACTTGAAACATAATTTTCTGCATATCTAAGGAGGGAATTGAAAGCGTATCCTACTTAATTATCAATGATGGCGAAATTGGTTTTATGCTAAATCCTCTGTAACTGCCTTATGATAGGCGTTAATTGTATATATATTGTATAAACTCTTTAAATTGAACTAATATAATTCTGATGACGTCAAAAACGTTCTATTCATTTTACTTATAACATTAAGTTAATTTCAGAGCTATTATATGAGAGAATAAAAAAGACACGTAGGAGGAAGCTGCGATGGCCGAGTGTTTAAGGCGTTGGACTCGAAATCCAGTGGGTTATTCCCTAACAGGTTAGAATCCTGTTCGCAGCGCTCATGTTTTTATCAGAATTAATTTCAATTCTATCGGAGAACTGTAAATGAAACTAAAGGTTCCACAATATTTACGTTGTTCATTTGTGGACTCCTTGTGAAAAAGTTGAAAGTAAAAAAAAAAACTGGATTATTGTTATTATGTGGGACTTGGTTAAAAAACAGTGATCATAATCAGGTTGTTAATATTAAACGCTTCAAATACTCCGATCGTTCTAGGAATGACGATATACTAGGTCCGTCAGCAAAGCCTCTGATCGGGACATTTAAGAAACGTAGAACTATTATTTGAAGTGTTCCGAAATTAACCCTGATTCGAGTGGGTATCACCTATTCGTGTAGGCAGGTATGGTTTAATAATGAACGCCCAAACAACAAACAAAAGCACTGTTGCATTGGGTAAATTGTCGACAACATATATTTTACTTTCGATCATGTCCCTTGAAATGTTCAGTCAATAGTAGCTCTTAAATATTTATCTCTTGGTATTCCTCCCACATGCTGACCTGCCATCTTTTTGCTTAAGCCCTTGACGTATGTCACGCGTTGTTTTCCCAGTCATCTCTATCCCTCTATCCGCTATTTAAAGGATTGATGAATAACGAATTAGTGTTTTTCATTATTTAACCTTCTGGCTGAAGCATTCCTAAAGATTGCGTCTCCTCGGATTAACTCTCACATCAGACCTCAAGTGGAATAACTATATAGAATCTATAGCTAAATCTGCTGCTAAGAAAGTCGGTTCTCTGTGTAGGGCCAGGAAGTTTTTCCCGTCCAAAACAATCCTGCACATATACAAGATTAGCAACTAGGACCCACCATTTTACTGTGAAACCAATAAATTTTAAAAGCAAATTCTACTCCAGCAGAATTTTTCGCACTTAGCGTCTGTGGAATTCCCTTCCTCATACTTGCTTTCCTGACAGCTATAATCTCCAAGACTTTAAATGTAACGTCAGTAGTCATCTAATGTCTCACTAACTTACATCCTCTCTATCATGCTTTTTCTTTGTCCACCCCACTTTCATCAGTATTCCTTTTTCTCCTACTCTCTTCCTAACACCCCATGCAACCTCTCATTCCTTCTCATAATATTCCTCCTAAGTAACCCTCTGCACAACAATGGCAGTAAAATGCCTTGCTTGGGCCGACACGATTATAAAAAAAAATATTTAACATGATTTTCGAAGCTGACGATTTAGTGTTTTGACTTGATAGGCTAAGTAAATGCTTCTTTCGCGGTTTTAGCAATTGATTTTAACATTTTGTTCAGCACAGAGACACCCATCTCTAGAATTCGAAATTCGTTTCATGCTAAATCCTCTGTAAACTGCCTTATGATAGGCGTTCATTGTATTTATATTATATAAACTCTTTAAATTGAACTAATATAATTCTGATGACGTCAAGAATGTTCTATTTAATTTTACTCATCACATGAAGTTAATTTCAAAGGTATTATATGAGAGTATAAAAAAGACGCGTACGGAGAAGCTGTGATGGCCGAGTGGTTAAGGCGTTGGACTCGAAATCCAATGGGTTATTCCCTCACAGGTTCGAATCCTGTTCGCAACGTTCATGTTTTTATCAGAATTAATTTCAAATCTATCGGAGAAATGTCAATGAAACTAAAGGTTCCACAATATTTACGTTGTTCATTTGTGGACTCCTTGTAAAGAAGTTGAAAGGAAAGAAAGTGTATCATTATTATTATCTGGGACTGGATAAAAAGACAGTAATCATAAACAGTTTGTTAATATTAAACGATTCAAATACTACGATCGTCGTAGGAATGAAAATAAATTGCGTCGGAAGCAAAGCTTCTGTTCACAACGTTTATGCTTTATCAGAATTAGTTTCAATTCTATCGGACAACATTCAATGAAACTAAAGGTTCCACAAAATTTGCGTTGAATTAATATTGTATAAATTCCATAGATTGGACTTATATATTTCTGACTACCCGCAACATGCTTTGTATTTTTGCAGTTCTTAGCAGTTAATATGATATTTAATTTTACCTTATTATATGATCAAATTGATATTACCACACCAACATATAATACATTTCAAGAAAAAAAGAGAAATCATACATTTTTATGTGCTACTTAATGGGGACACAGAAGAATTACTACGTTTAAAATAAGTTAAGCACTTTTCAACCGACCCTTCTTCATTGTTCTGAATGGGCTATGGCATCTTAAAAAGTTGCGTTTTTGCTTCCATTATCTTTAAAATCTCGTCGTTACCCAAATATTCGGTTTATCGTATCCTGATTATTCTTCTAGAAAACTACATTTCTGTTGCAACGAGTTAGTTCTTCATCTTTGAAGAGACTGTCCAGCATTTGCTGCCATATAGGAAGACAGATATCACGTAACATTTCAGTGCTCTTTTTTCTTTGATCCCAAAGAAATCTTCGGATTTGTCAATACTTTGCTGAGCTTTTAAAATGCCTCATTTGCTCTGGCAATACGCCATCGGATTGCAATGTCGCATTATCCGTCCTCTGTTAAAAGACTTACCAGGCATTTAAATTTTAGTTCTTACATGATTTCAGTATCTCCTATCTTCTAGTTTAACTTCCTTATATTCTGTAAGCGGTTTTATCAACGCATTTAAACGATTGCTTAAAAATGAAAAATGTATTACATCTTTTTTCAATTTAGACTTGTGGTTGAAGCATTCGTTAACATATTTCAGAAACCCGTGTTTTGAATGACGATTTTCGAAGCTGACATTCTTACAACGCCTGACGAATTAGTGTTTTGACTTGCTAGACTTAGTAAATGCTTCCTTAGATTTAATTTCAATTGTATCGGAGAACTGTTAATTGAAACTGAAGTTTTTACGATATTTACGTTGTTTATTTGTGGACTCCTTGTAAAGGAGTTGAAAGGAAAGAAAGTGTATCATTATTTTTATCTGGGACTGGTTTAAAAAACAGTGATCATAATCAGGTTGTTAATATTAAACGCTTTAAATATTCCGATCGTTGTAGGAATGACAATACCTGGCAGGAAAGCTTCTGGTCGGATAATTTGTGAAACCTAGAACTATAATTTTGCAGTGTTCACAAGTTCACTCTGATTCGAGGTCGTTGCACCTATTCGTGTAGGCAGCTATGGTCAAATATTGAACCCCTAAACAAACAAACAAAAAAATAACACAGTTGCGTTGTGTAAATTGTCGACATTATACAATTTAATTTCGCGTATGCGCTTTGATTTTTATTGTATCGTCTGCAGAATATAGGAGTATCGGTTGGGAACCGCCTCTGAAAAAAAAGCACTATGACGCAATTCACTTCTTTCGGAATTCTGAAACGGCATACTGTACTGCATGGCATTGGCACTTGAATTTCTATTAAGATCATTTTTGGGTGTAAATCTGTGAACTTCCTGTATCCATAAAAGATGTAGCGAGTGTAGAGTGGATAGGAGTTGAAAAGAAAGACACAGTTTTGTGTAACGATGTTAGTTGTATCCCTAATTTTGATGTATCTAAGGAGGGAATTGAAACTATACCCTGGTGTTTTACAAATATAGAGATTTGAGGAGATGTGGACTGATTACGCATTGTATAACATAAACCTTTTAAATCTCGTCGTTACCCAAATATTCGGTTTATAGCATCCTGAGTATACTCCTATAGAATTACATTTTTGTTGCATCGTGTCTGTTCTTCATCATGGAATAGATTGTCCAGCAATCGCGTGTCATATAGAAGGACAGATATCATGTAACAGTTCAATACTCTTTTATTTGTATTTAACAAAATTTTCCAGTTTGTTAATACTTTGCTTTGTTTTAGACTGCCTCATTGGCCCTGGAAACACGCTATCGGGTCGCAATATCGCATTTTGCGTCCTCTGTTAGACGAATTACCATGTATTTAAATTTTAGTTCCTACTTGATTTCAGTATCTCTTTTTTTCTCGTTTTCCTTCCTGACATTCAATAAGCGGTTTTATCAGCTCAGTTAAACGATTGATGGATTATAAGATTACTAATAAAGTTTTTCCTAATTTAACATTCTGGTTGAAGCATTCATTAAGATATTTAAGAAACTTGGGTTTCGAATGACGATTTTCGAAGCTGAATTTCTTACGACGCCTGACGAATTAGTGTTTTCACTTGATAGGCTAAGTAAATGCTTCTTTCGCGGTTTTAGCAATTGATTTTAACATTTTGTCCAGCACAGAGACACCCATCTCTAGAATTCGAAATTGGTTTTCTGCTAAATCCTCTGTAACTGCCTTATGAGAGGCGTTAATTGTATTTATATTGTATAAACTCTTTAAATTGAACTAATATAATTCTGATGACGTCAAAAAAGCTCTATTCATTTGACTTATGACATTAAGTTAACTTTTAAGCTATTATATGAGAGTTCAAACGTTAACTTCCTTATATTCTGTAAGCGGTTTTATCAACGCATTTAAACGATTGCTTAAAAATGAAAAATGTATTACATCCTTTTTCAATTTAGGCTTGTGGTTGAGGCATTCGTTAACATATTTAAAAAACCCGTGTTTTGAATGACGATTTTTGAAGCTGACATTCTTATGACGCCTGACGAATTAGTGTTTTGACTTGCTAGGCTAAGTAAATGCTTCCTTCGCGGTTTTAGCAATTGATGTTAACATTTTGTCCTGCACGAAGACTCTCATCTCTAGAATTTGAAACTGGTTTTATGCTAAATCCTCTATAACTGCCTCATGATAGGCGTTAATTGTATTTATTTTGCATAAACTCTTTAAATTGAAATTATATAATTCTTATTATGTCTTAGAAGTTCAATTCATTTTATTCATAACGTGAAAGCAATTTCGAAGATGATATATGAGAGTATAAAAAACCGGTGTTTAGAAAATCTGTGATGGCCGAGTGGTTAAGGCGTTGGACTCGAAATGCACAGGGTTATTCCCTCGCAGGTTCGAATCCTGTTCGCAGTTATCACGTTTTATCAGAATTAATTTCAATTATATCGGAGAACTGTGAATTAAAACTTAAGTTTTTACGATATTTACGTTGTTTATTTGTGGACTCCTTGTAAGGAAGTTGAAAGGAAAGAATGTGTATCATTATTTTATTATCTGGGACTGGTTTAAAAAACAGTGATCATGTTCAGGTTGTTAATATTAAGCGCTTTAAATTTTCCGATCCTTGTAGGAATGACAATACTCGGCAGGAAAGCTTCTGGTCGGATAAATTGTGAAACCTAGAACTATAATTTTGCAGTGTTGCCAAGTTCACTCTGATTCGTGGTGGTTGCACCTATACGTGTAGGCAGCTACGGTAAAATATTGAAACCCTAAACAAAAAACAATAACACAGTTGCGTTGGGTAAATTTTCGACATTATATAATTTAATTTCGCGTATGTGTTTGATTTTTATTTCATCGTCTGCAGAATATAGTAGTGTCAGTTGGGCACCGCCCGTGAATAAAAATAAAGCACTATGACGCAATTCAGTTCTTTCGGAATTCTGAAACGGCATGCTGTACTGCATGGCATTGGCACCGGAATTTTTTATTAAGAGCATTTTTGGGTGTAAATCTGAGAACTTCCTGTATCCATAAAACATATAGCGAGTGTAGAGTGGATAAGAGTTGAAAAGAAAGAAACAGTTTTGTGTAACGATGTTAGTTGTATCCCTAATTTTGATGTATCTAAGGAGGGAATTGAAACTAAACCCTGCTGTTTTACAAATATAGAGATTTGAGATGTGGACTGATTATGTACGCATTGTATAACATATCGCAAACAAATCTATTAATTCAAGCATAAGATCCTGCTTTTCTCACCTTGGTCAATATAATGAAAATTATGGTGGATGTGTTGATGACATAGGCCCTTTTACACTAAACTATATTTCTTTTTTATGTATCCCTGTCCCTTCGGAATGTATTTGAATATAGTACTCCACATCTTCATTAGTCTTGTTGTTCTTAAAACATTTTACCATATTATGTCTACGAAACCTTTCTCTGCCATACATTTGCTTAAGCTCATCTAGTGTGAATCCCGTTTTTAATCTGCCCTGAGTGTGTCATATTTCCCAAGACGTCCTTCCTCATTATGCGTCCCCGAAGCTTCATCTGTCTCTTTCATAAATTAAGTTTCATTTTTTGCTTCAAATATCTTATAAATCTCGTCGTTACTCAAAATTTCGATTCATGGTATCCCGAGTATACTTCTCTAGAACTGCATTTCTGGTGCATCGAGTTTGTCTTTCATCATGGAGGAGATTGTCCAGCATTCGATGTCATATAGAAGGACAGATATCATATAACTGTTCAATACTCTTTTGTTTGTTTTCAACGAAATTTTCTGCTTAGCTTTTAGATTGCCTCATGTTCCCTGTGAATACGCCATCGGATCGCAGTGTCGCATTTTTCGTCCTCTGTTAGAAGACTTACCAGTTATTTAAATTTTAGTTCTTACTTGATTTCAGTATCTCATAACTTCTAGTTTTACTTCCTTATATTTTGTAAACGATTGATGAATAATGAAATTTCTATTACAGTTTCTTTCTTGTGGTTTAGGCTTTCTTTAAGATATTTGAGAATCCCGGGTTTTGTCATTTCAAATGTTCAATCACTTGTAACTCTTAATTTTTCTTGTATTTAAGACACTCAGTTCTGGACGAGATATAACTAGTTTAGAAAAGGTTTAAAAGAAAAAAATGTGACACGAGCTTAATTTGAAATATAATTTTCTGCATATCTAAGGAGGGAATTGAAACTCTATCCTAAGCAATTATCAAGAAAGGCGATCATGTCTCTTGAAATGTTCTAATCAACTGTAGCTCTTAAATGATTATATCTTGGTATTTCTTGCACACGCTCAGCTGACATCTATTTGCTTATCCCACGAAGTATGTCACGCGTTGTTTTCCCAGTTATGTCTTTCCCTCTATCCGCCCTTTGAGTATCTGATTTTCTAAGCTCTCCATTCTCATAATGCATGCCAGACACTGCAACTATCTATTCCTGATGTTAAATTTATTTTCTCTCTTGGTGTAAAACTAATTTTTTATTACTTTTTTTATCAATTTTATTTTTAAATTTGATTTTAAATTCAACATTACGGGTGAGGTATCCCGGAAAGCAGTTAAGAACCCGTGTTTTTAAAGATGGTATTCAAGGTAGACATTCTTAAAGCTCCTGATGATTATTGTTTTGACT
Source organism: Ascarosepion bandense (assembly GCA_037127315.1). Classification (NCBI taxonomy): domain Eukaryota; kingdom Metazoa; phylum Mollusca; class Cephalopoda; order Sepiida; family Sepiidae; genus Ascarosepion; species Ascarosepion bandense. The sequence goes on from JBBBDQ010000346.1 coordinate 4,560,849, forward strand.
TACGAGGCTTAGTAAATATTTCTCTCGCGGAAATAACAATTGATATTGATATTGTGTTCAGAACAGTACCACTAATCAGGAGAAATTGAAATCTTTGTTATTATAAATCGTCTGTTACTGTCGTATGATATGCGATTTATGGTCTTTCTATTGTATATCACGTAACTCTTCAGAACTCATTTCTTTGTTTCTAAGAAAATTTTCTTGTTTCAAAATCCTTTGTTTATCTTTTGAAATGCGTCATGGTCCGTGCGAATACGTCCTCGGATATGTGTCGCACTATTCGTTCCCTGTTAGAAGACTTAGCAAGATTTAATTTTTGTTTGTTCCTCTTTAATTTTAGTATCTCCTTTCCTCTCTTCTTCCTACGTGACATTCTGTATTTAAAAGTTTGACGAATAACGATTTTTTTAATTACACTTTTCCCAATTTAGCGTTATGGTCGAGGCATTCGTAAAAATATTTAAGAATCCTGGGTTTAGAATCACAATTTTCGAAGCTGACATTCTCAAGACGCCTCACGAATTAGCGTTTTGACTTGCTTCACTAACTAAATGTTTCTCTCACGGTTTTAGCAAATGATTTTAACATTGTGTGCAGAACTGTGACACCCATCTCTAGAAATCTAAATTCCTTTTATGCTAAACACTCTGTAACTTTCTTATAATAGGCGTTCATTTTTCCATATTGTATCAACAGTTTGATTTCGAGTAATTTAATTATAATAATATCAAACACGCTCTGTTCATTTGACTTAAAAGTGAAATATGAAGTTAAATTATAAATGTTATATGAAATTTTAAAAAGCTTCCTAGACACGCAGTTTCGGTGGCTGAGTGGTTAAGGCATTGGACTCGAAATCCAATGGGTTATTCTCTCACAGGTTCGAATCCTGTTCGCAGCGTTCCTCTTTTATCAAAATTAATTTAAATTCTATCGAAAAACATTCATTGAAATCAATGGATTAATGATATTAATCCTGTTCAGATGTGGGTTTCTTATTAAGGCGCTGAACCCTAATAACGTCTATTGTGACACTGTCTTACATTTAACCCCTGTTTTGACGTATCTATGGAGGCAATTGAAACTATACCCTGCTTATTTTCAAATGTAGAGATTTGAGAAGATGTTGACTGATTATTTACGCATTGTATAACATATTGCAAACAAATCTATTAATTCAAGCCTAAGATCCTACTTTCCTTACCTAGGTCAATATAATGAAGATGATGGTGGATGTTGATGACATAAGTATTTTTACGTTTATATTTCCTACTTCATTTTTATGTACCGTGTCCCTTCGAAACGTAGGCGATTTTAGCATTCCACATCTTGCTTACTCGTGTTGTTCTTAAAAATTTTGCCATATTATGTCTACAAAGCCCTTCTCTGCCAACCATTAAGGTCATCTAGTGTGAATCGCATTCCCCCACTCTCTTTCCCTTAATCTGCCATGTAAACGGTTTTATCACCGCATTTAAAGGATTGATGAACAACGAATTACAGTTTTTCATTATTTAACCTTCTGGCTGAAGCATTCCTAAAGATTGCGTCTCCTCGGATTAACTCTCACATCAGACCTCAAGTGGAATAACTATATAGAATCTATAGCTAAATCTGCTGCTAAGAAAGTCGGTTCTCTGTGTAGGGCCAGGAAGTTTTTCCCGTCCAAAACAATCCTGCACATATACAAGATTAGCAACTAGGACCCACCATTTTACTGTGAAACCAATAAATTGTAAAAGCAAATTCTACTCCAGCAGAATTTTTCGCACTTAGCGTCTGTGGAATTCCCTTCCTCATACTTGCTTTCCTGACAGCTATAATCTCCAAGACATTAAATGTAACGTCAGTAGTCATCTAATGTCTCACTAACTTACATCCTCTCTATCATGCTTTTTCTTTGTCCACCCCACTTTCATCAGTATTCCTTTTTCTCCTACTCTCTTCCTAACACCCCATGCAAACTCTCATTCCTTCTCATAATATTCCTCCTAAGTAACCCTCTGCACAACAATGGCAGTAAAATGCCTTGCTTGGGCCGACACGATTATAAAAAAAAATATTTAACATGATGATTTTCGAAGCTGACGAATTAGTGTTTTGATTTGATAGGCTAAGTAAATGCTTCTTTCGCGGTTTTAGCAATTGATTTTAACATTTTGTTCAGCACAGAGACACCCATCTCTAGAATTCGAAATTCGTTTTATGCTAAATCCTCTGTAAACTGACTTATGATAGGCGTTCATTGTATTTATATTGTATAAACTCTTTAAATTGAACTAATATAATTCTGATGACGTCAAGAAAGTTCTATTTAATTTTACTTATCACATGAAGTTAATTTCAAAGGTATTATATGAGAGTATAAAAAGACCCGTAAGGCGAAGCTGTGATGGCCGAGTGGTTAAGGCGTTGGACTCGAAATCCAATGGGTTATTCCCTCACAGGTTCGAATCCTGTTCGCAGCGCTCATGTTTTTATCAGAATTAATTTCAATTCTATCGGACAACTGTCAATGAAAGTAAAGGTTCCACAATATTTACGTTGTTCATTTGTGGACTCCTTGTAAAGAAGTTGAAAGGAAAGAAAGTGTATCATTATTATTATCTGGGACTGGATAAAAAGACAGTAATCATAAACAGTTTGTTAATATTAAACGATTCAAATACTACGATCGTCTTAGGAATGACAAAAAATTACGCCGAAACAAAGCTTCTGTTCGCAACGTTTATGCTTTATCAGAATTAGTTTCAATTCTATCAGAGAACATTCAATGAAACTAAAGTTTCCACAATATTTACGTTGAATTAATATAGTATGAATTCTATAGATTGGACTTATATAATTCTGACTACGCGCAACAAGCTTTGTATTTTTAGTTCATAGCAGTTAATACGATATTAATTATTATATGATCAAATTGATATTACCACACCAAAATATAATACATTTCAAGAAAAAAAGAGAAATCATACATTTTTATGTGCTACTTAATGGGGACACAGAAGAATTACTACGTTTAAAATAAGTTAAGCACTTTTCAACCGACCCTTCTTCATTGTTCTGAATGGGCTATGGCATCTTAAAAAGTTGCGTTTTTGCTTCCATTATCTTTAAAATCTCGTCGTTACCCAAATATTCGGTTTATCGTACCCTGATTATTCTTCTATAAAACTACATTTCTGTTGCAACGAGTTAGTTCTCCATCTTTGAAGAGACTGTCCAGCATTTGCTGCCATATAGGAAGACAGATATCACGTAACAGTTCAGTGCTCTTGTCTTTGATCCCAAAGAAATCTTCGGATTTGTCAATACTTTGCTGAGCTTTTAAAATGCCTCATTTGCTCTGGCAATACGCCATCGGATTGCAATGTCGCATTATCCGTCCTCTGTTAAAAGACTTACCAGGCATCTAAATTTTAGTTCTTACATGATTTCAGTATCTCCTATCTTCTAGTTTAACTTCCTTATATTCTGTAAGCGGTTATATCAACGCATTTAAACGATTGATGAAAAATGAAAATTGTATTACATTCGTTTTCAATTTAGCATTGTGGTTGAGGCATTCGTTAAGATATTTAAGAAACCCGTGTTTTGATCATAATCAGGTTGTTAATATTAAACGCTTCAAATTCTCCGATCGTTGTAAGAATTACAATAATCGGCAGGAAAGCTTCTGGTCGGATAATTTGTGAAACCTAGAACTATAATTTTGCAGTGTTCCCAAGTTCACCTTGATTCGAGGTGGTTGCACCTTTTCGTGTAGGCAGCTATGGTCAAATATTGAACCCCTAAACAATAACACAGTTGCGTTGAGTAAATTGTCGACATTATATAATTTAATTTCGCGCATGTGCTTTGTTTATTTATTTTATCGTCTGCAGAATTTGGTAGTGTCAGTTGGGCACCGCCCGTGAAAAAAAAAGCACTATGACGCAATTCACTTCTTTCGGAATTCTGAAACGTCATGCTGTACTGCATGGCATTGGCACCAGAATTTCTATTAAGAGCATTTTTGGGTGTAAATCTGTGAACTTGCTGTCTCCCTAAAAGATGAAGCGAGTGTAGATTGATGAAAAAGAAATATTCAGTTAGCATTATTCTGTTTGTGTTGGATACGAGTTGAAAAGAAATTCTTTTGTGTCAAGATGTTAGTTGTATCCCTAATTTTCATGTATCTAAGGAGGGAATTGAGACCATACCCTGCTGTTTTACAAATATAGAGATTTGAGGAGATGTGGACTGATTATGTACGCATTGTATAACATATCGCAAACAAATCTATTAATTCAAACATAAGATCATGCTTTTCTTACCTAGGTCAATGTAATTAAAATTATGCTGGATGTGTTGATGACATAGGTACTTTTACGCAAAAATATATTTCTTTTTTATGTATCCGTGTCCCTTCAGAATGTAGGAGAATATGGTGCACCACATCCTCCTTACTCTTGTTGTTCTTAAAACATTTTACCATATTATGTCTACGAAACCTTTCTCTGCCATACATTTGCTTAAGCTCATCTAGTGTGAATCCCGTTTTACCCAGCGTCTCTCTTTCCCTGTATCTGCCCTGAAAGTGTCATATTTCCCAAGACGTCCTTCCTCATCATGCGACCCGAAACTTCATCTGTCTCTTTCATGAATTAAGTTTCATTTTTTGCTTCAAGTATCTTATAAATCTCATCGTTACCCAAAATTTCGGTTTATGGTATCCCGAGTATACTTCTCTAGAACTGCATTTCTGTTGCATCGAGTTTGTCATTCATCATGGAGGAGATTGTCCAGCATTCGATGTCATATAGCAGGACAGATATCATGTAACTGTTCAATACTCTTTTGTTTGTTTCAACGAAATTTTCTGGTTTGTTAATACTCTGCTTAGCTTTTAGATTGTCTCATTTTCCCTGTGAATACGCCATCGGATCGCAGTGTCGCATTTTGCGTCCTCTGTTAGAAGACTTACCAATTATTTAAATTTTAGTTCTTACTTGATTTCAGTATCTCATAACTTCTAGTTTTACTTCCTTATATTTTGTAAACGATTGATGAATAATGAAATTTCTATTACAGTTTCTTTCTTGTGGTTTAGGCTTTCTTTAAGATATTTGAGAATCCCGGGTTTTGTCATTTCAAATGTTCAATCACTTGTAACTCTTAATTTTTCTTGTATTTAAGACACTCAGTTCTGGACGAGATATAACTAGTTTAGAAAAGGTTTAAAAGAAAAAAATGTGACACGATCTTAATTTGAAACATAATTTTCTGCATATCTAAGGAGGGAATTGAAACTGTATCCTAAGCAATTATCAAGAAAGGCGATCATGTCCCTTGAAATGTTCTAATCAACTGTAGCACTTAAATGATTATATCTTGGTATTTCTTCCACAAGCTCAGCTGCCATCTATTTGCTTACGCCCATGAAGTATGTCACGCGTTGTTTTCCCAGTTATGTCTTTCCCTCTATCCGCCCTTTGAGTATCTGATTTTCTAAGCTCTCCATTCTCATAATGCATGCCAGACACTGCAACTATCTTTTCCTGATGTTAAAATTATTTTTTCGATTGGTGCAAGAAGAATTTTCTATTACTGTTTTATCAGAATTCTTTTTAAATAATTAATAAATCTAAAGGTTCCACGATATTTAAGACATTCAGTTTTGAACGGGATATAACTGGTTTAGAAAATGTTTAAAAGAAAAGAAATTGTGACACGATCTTAACTTGAAGCATAATTTTCTGCATATCTAAGGAGGGAATTGAAAGCGTATCCTACTTAATTATCAATGATGGCGAAATTGGTTTTATGCTAAATCCTCTGTAACTGCCTTATGATAGGCGTTAATTGTATTTATATTGTATGAACTCTTTAAATTGAACTAGTATAATTCTGATGACGTCAAAAAAGTTCTATTCATTTTACTTATAACATTAAGTTAATTTCAGAGCTATTATATGAGAGAATAAAAAAGGCACGTAGGAGGAAGCTGCGATGGCCGAGTGGTTAAGGCGTTGGACTCGAAATCCAATGGGTTATTCCCTAACAGGTTAGAATCCTGTTCGCAGCTCTCATGTTTTTATCAGAATTAATTTCAATTCTATCGGAGAACTGTCAATGAAACTAAAGTTCCACAATATTTACGTTGTTCATTTGTGGAATCCTTGTCAAGAAGTTGAAAGGAAAGAAAGTGTATCATTATTATTGTCTGGCACTGGATAAAAAGACGTTCCTCTTTTATCAAAATTAATTTAAATTGTATCGAAAAACATTCAATGGATTAATGATATTAATCCTGTTCAGATGTGGTCTTCTTATGAAGACGCTGAACCCTAAGAACATCTATTGTGACACGATCTTACATTTAACCCCTGTTTTGACGTATCTATGGAGGCAATTGAAACTATAACCTACATATTTACAAATGTAGAGATTTGAGAAGATGTGGAGTGATTATTTACGCATTGGAAAACATATTGCAAACAAATCTATTAATTCAAGCCTAAGATCCTACTTTCCTTCCCTAGGTCAGTATAATGAAGATGATGGTGGATGTTGATGACATAAGTATTTTTACGCTAATATTTCCTACTTCATTCTTATGTGCCGTGTCCCTTCGAAACGTAGGCGATTTTAGCACTCCACATCTTGCTTACTCGTGTTGTTCTTAAAAATTTTGCCATATTATGTCTACAAAGCCCTTCTCTGCCAACTATTTACTTAAGCTCATCTAGTGTGAATCGCATTCCCCGCCCCCATGATACTATTTCCCTTAATCTGCCATGTAAACTGTTTTATCACCGCTTTTAAACGATTGATGAACAACGAATTACAGTTTTTCATTATTTAACCTTCTGGCTGAAGCATTCCTAATGATTGCGTCTCCTCGGATTAACTCTCACATCAGACCTCAAGTGGAATAACTATATAGAATCTATAGCTAAATCTGCTGCTAAGAAAGTCGGTTGTCTGTGTAGGACCAGGAAGTTTTTCCCGTCCAAAACAATCCTGCACATATACAAGATTAGCAACTAGGACCCACACTTTTACTGTGAAACCAATAAATTGTAAAAGCAAATTCTACTCCAGCAGAATTTTTCGCACTTAGCGTCTGTGGAATTCCCTTCCTCATACTTGCTTTCCTGACAGCTATAATCTCCAAGACTTTAAATGTAACGTCAGTAGTCATCTAATGTCTCACTAACTTACATCCTCTCTATCATGCTTTTTCTTTGTCCACCCCACTTTCATCAGTATTCCTTTTTCTCCTACTCTCTTCCTGACACCCCTTGCAAACCTCTCATTCCTTCTCATAATATTCCTCCTAAGTAACCCTCTGCACAACAATGGCAGTAAAATGCCTTGCTTGGGCCGACACGATTATAAAAAAAATCTTTAACATGATGATTTTCGAAGCTGACGAATTAGTGTTTTGACTTGATAGGCTAAATAAATGCTTCTTTCGAGGTTTTAGCAATTGATTTTAACATTTTGTTCAGCACAGAGACACCCATTTCTAGAAGTCGAAATTCGTTTTATGCTAAATCCTCTGTAACTGCCTGATGGTAGGCGTTCAATGTATTTATATTGTATAAACTCTTTAAATTGAACTAATATAATTCTGATGACGTCAAGAAAGTTCTATTTAATTTTACTTATCACATGAAGTTAATTTCAAAGGTATTATATGAGAGTATAAAAAAGACGCGTAAGCAGAAGCTGTGATGGCCGAGTGGTTAAGGCGTTGGGTTCGAATCCTGTTCGCAGCGTTCATGTTTTTATCAGAATTAATTTCAATTCTATCGGAGAAGTGTCAATGAAACTAAAGGTTCCACAATATTTACGTTGTTCATTTGTGGAATCCTTGTCAAGAAGTTGAAAGGAAAGAAAGTGTATCATTATTATTGTCTGGCACTGGATAAAAAGACAGTAATCATAAACAGTTTGTTAATATTAAACGATTCAAATACTACGATCGTCGTAGGAATGACAATAAATTGCGTCGGAAGCAAAGCTTCTGTTCACAACGTTTATGCTTTATCAGAATTAGTTTCAATTCTATCGGACAACATTCAATGAAACTAAAGGTTCCACAAAATTTGCGTTGAATTAATATTGTATAAATTCCATAGATTGGACTGATATAATTCTGACTACCCGCAACAAGCTTTGTATTTTATAGTTCTTAGAAGTTAATATGATATTTAATTTTACCTTATTATATGATCAAATTGATATTACAACACCAACATATAATACATTTCAAGAAAAAAAGAGAAATCATACATTTTTATGTGCTACTTAATGGGGACACAGAAGAATTACTACGTTTAAAACAAGTTAAGCACTTTTCAACCGACCCTTCTTCATTGTTCTGAATGGGCTATGGCATCTTAAAAAGTTGCGTTTTTGCTTCCATTATCTTTAAAATCTCGTCGTTACCCAAATATTCGGTTTATCGTATCCTGATTATTCTTCTAGAAAACTACATTTCTGTTGCAACGAGTTAGTTCTTCATCTTTGAAGAGACTGTCCAGCATTTGCTGCCATATAGGAAGACAGATATCACGTAACAGTTCAGTGCTCTTGTCTTTGATCCCAAAGAAATCTTCGGATTTGTCAATACTTTGCTGAGCTTTTAAAATGCCTCATTTGCTCTGGCAATACGCCATCGGATTGCAATGTCGCATTATCCGTCCTCTGTTAAAAGACTTACCAGGCATTTAAATTTTAGTTCTTACATTATTTCAGTATCTACTATCTTCTAGTTTAACTTCCTTATATTCTGTAAGCGGTTTTATCAACGCATTTAAACGATTGCTTAAAAATGAAAAATGTATTACATCTTTTTTCAATTTAGCCTTGTGGTTGAAGTATTCGTTAACCTATTTAAGAAACCCGTGTTTTGAATGACGATTTTCGAAGCTGACATTCTTACGACGCCTGAGGAATTAGTGTTTTGACTTGCTAGGCTTAGTAAATACTTCCTGCAATTGATGTTAACATTTTGTCCAACAGGAAGACCCCCATCTCTAGAATTTGAAACTGGTTTTATGCAAAATCCTCTATAACTGCCTCATGATAGGCGTTAATTGCATTTATTTTGCATAAACTCTTTAAATTGAAATTATATAATTCTTATTATGTCTTAGTTCAATTCATTTTACTCATAACGTGAAAGCTATTTCGAAGACAATATATGAGAGTATAAAAAACCGGCGTTAAGAAAATCTGTGATGGCCGAGTGGGTAAGGCGTTGGACTGGAAATGCACAGGGTTACTCCCTCACAGGTTCGAATCCTTTTCGCAGCTATCACGTTTTATCAGAATTAATTTCAATTATATCGGAGAACTGTGAATTGAAACTTAAGTTTCTACGATATTTACGTTGTTTATTTGTGGACTCCTTGTAAGGAAGTTGAAAGGAAAGAATGTGTATCATTATTATTATCTGGGACTGGTTTAAAAAACAGTGATCATGTTCAGGTTGTTAATATTAAACGCTATAAATTTTCCGATCGTTGTAGGAATGACAATACCTGGCAGGAAAGCTTCTGGTCGGATAAATTGTGAAACCTAGAACTATAATTTTGCAGTGTTCCCAAGTTCACTCTGATTCGAGGTGGTTGCACCTATACGTGTAGGCAGCTACGGTCAAATATTGAAACACTAAACAAAAAACAGTAACACAGTTGCGTTGGGTAAATTTTCGACATTATATAATTTAATTTCGCGTATGTGCTTTGATTTTTATTTCATCGTCTGCAGAATATAGTAGTGTCAGTTGGGCACCGCCCGTGAATAAAAATAAAGCACTATGACGCAATTCAGTTCTTTCGGAATTCTGAAACGGCATGCTGTACTGCCTGGCATTGGCACCGGAATTTTTTATTAAGAGCATTTTTGGGTGTAAATCTGTGAACTTCCTGTATCCATAAATCATATAGCGAGTGTAGAGTGGATAAGAGTTGAAAAGAAAGAAACACTTTTGTGTAACGATGTCAGTTGTATCCCTAATTTTGATGTATCTAAGGAGGGAATTGAAACTAAACCCTGCTGTTTTACAAATATAGAGATTTGAGGAGATGTGGACTGATTATGTACGCATTGTATAACATATCGCAAACAAATCTATTAATTCAAGCATAAGATCCTGCTTTTCTGACCTTGGTCAATATAATGAAAATTATGGTGGATGTGTTGATGACATAGGCCCTTTTACACTAAACTATATTTCTTTTTTATGTATCCCTGTCCCTTCGGAATGTATTTGAATATAGTACTCCACATCTTCATTAGTCTTGTTGTTCTTAAAACATTTTACCATATTATGTCTACGAAACCTTTCTCTGCCATACATTTGCTTAAGCTCATCTAGTGTGAATCCCGTTTTTAATCTGCCCTGAGTGTGTCATATTTCCCAAGACGTCCTTCCTCATTATGCGTCCCCGAAGCTTCATCTGTCTCTTTCATAAATTAAGTTTCATTTTTTGCTTCAAATATCTTATAAATCTCGTCGTTACACAAAATTTCGATTCATGGTATCCCGAGTATACTTCTCTAGAACTGCATTTCTGGTGCATCGAGTTTGTCTTTCATCATGGAGGAGATTGTCCAGCATTCGATGTCATATAGAAGGACAGATATCATGTAACTGTTCAATACTCTTTTGTTTGTTTTCAACGAAATTTTCTGGTTTGTTAATACTCTGCTTAGCTTTTAGATTGCCTCATTTTCCCTGTGAATACGACATCGGATCGCAGTGTCGCATTTTTCGTCCTCTGTTAGAAGACGTACCAGTTATTGAAATTTTAGTTCTTACTTGATTTCAGTATCTCATAACTTCTAGTTTTACTTCCTTATATTTTGTAAACGATTGATGAATAATGAAATTTCTATTACAGTTTCTTTCTTGTGGTTTAGGCATTCTTTAAGATATTTGAGAATCCCGGGTTTTGTCATTTCAAATGTTCAATCACTTGTAACTCTTAATTTTTCTTGTATTTAAGACACTCATTTCTGGACGAGATATAACTAGTTTAGAAAATGTTTAAAAGAAAAAAATGTGACACGATCTTAATTTGAAACATAATTTTCTGCATATCTAAGGAGGGAATTGAAACTGTATCCTAAGCAATTATCAAGAAAGGCGATCATGTCCCTTGAAATGTTCTAATCAACTGTAGCTCTTAAATGATTATATCTTGGTATTTCTTCCACACGCTCAGCTGACATCTATTTGCTTATCCCACGAAGTATGTCACGCGTTGTTTTCCCAGTTATGTCTTTCCCTCTATCCGCCCTTTGAGTATCTGATTTTCTAAGCTCTCCATCCTCATAATGCATGCCAATCACTGCAACTATCTTTTCCTGATGTTAAAATTATTTTTTCGATTGGTGCAAGAAGAATTTTCTATTACTGCTTTATCAGAATTCTTTTTAAATAATTAATAAATCTAAAGGTTCCACGATATTTAAGACATTCAGTTTTGAACGGGATATAACTGGTTTAGAAAATGTTTAAAAGAAAAGAAATTGTGACACGATCTTAACTTGAAACATAATTTTCTGCATATCTAAGGAGGGAATTGAAAGCGTATCCTACTTAATTATCAATGATGGCGAAATTGGTTTTATGCTAAATCCTCTGTAACTGCCTTATGATAGGCGTTAATTGTATATATATTGTATAAACTCTTTAAATTGAACTAATATAATTCTGATGACGTCAAAAACGTTCTATTCATTTTACTTATAACATTAAGTTAATTTCAGAGCTATTATATGAGAGAATAAAAAAGACACGTAGGAGGAAGCTGCGATGGCCGAGTGTTTAAGGCGTTGGACTCGAAATCCAGTGGGTTATTCCCTAACAGGTCAGAATCCTGTTCGCAGCGCTCATGTTTTTATCAGAATTAATTTCAATTCTATCGGAGAACTGTAAATGAAACTAAAGGTTCCACAATATTTACGTTGTTCATTTGTGGACTCCTTGTGAAAAAGTTGAAAGTTAAAAAAAAAAAAAAAAACTGGCTTATTGCTATTATGTGGGAATTGGTTAAAAAACATTGATCATAATCAGGTTGTTAATATTAAAGGCTTCAAATACTCCGATCATTCTAGGAATGACGATATACTAGGTCCGTCAACAAAGCCTCTGATCCGGACATTTAAGAAACGTAGAACTATTATTTGAAGTGTTCCGAAATTCACCCTGATTCGAGTGGGTATCACCTATTCGTGTAGGCAAGTATAGTTCAATAATGAACGCTCAAACAACAAACAAAAGCACTGTTGCATTGGGTAAATTATCGACAACATATATTTTACTTTCGATCAAGTTCCTTGAAATGTTCAGTCAATAGTAGCTCTTAAATATTTATCTCTTGCTATTCCTCCCACATTCTGATCTGCCATACATTTGCTTAAAAAATGTGACACAGTCTTTAATTTAAACATAATTTTCTGCATATCTAAGGAGGGAATTGAAACTGTATCCTAAGCAATTATCAAGAAAGGCGATCATGTCTCTTGAAATGTTCAATCAACTGCAGCTCTTAAATAATTATCTCTTGGTATTTCTGCCGCACGCTGATCTGCCATCCATTTGCTTAAGCCCATGATGTATGTCACGCATTGTTTTCCCAGTTATCTCTTTCCCTCTATCCGCCCTTTGAGTATCAGATTTTCCAAGACCTTCATTCTCAGAATGCATTCCAGAAACTGCAACTGTCTATTCCTGATGTTAAATTTATTTTCTCTCTTGGTGTAAAACGAATTTTTTATTACTTTTTTATCAATTTTATTTTTAAATTTGATTTTAAATTCAACATTACGGGTGAGGTATCCGGGAAAGCAGTTAAGAACCCGTGTTTTTAAAGATGGTATTCAAGGTAGACATTCTTAAAGCTCCTGATGATTATTGTTTTGACTTACGAGGCTTAGTAAATATTTCTCTCGCGGAAATAACAATTGATATTGATATTGTGTTCAGAACAGTACCACTAATCAGGAGAAATTGAAATGTTTGTTATTATAAATCCTCTGTTACTGTCGTATGATATGCGATTTATGGTCTTTCTATTGTATATCACGTAACTCTTCAGAACTCATTTCTTTGTTTCTAACGAAATTTTCTTTTTTTCTACATACATTGATTATCTTTTGAAAAGCGACCTTGTCCATGCGAATACGCCCTCGAACATGTGTCGCACTACTCGTTCCCTGTTAGGAGATTTAGCAGGCATTTAATTTTTGTTTGTTCCTCTTTAATTTTAGTATCTCCTTTCCTCACTTCCTCCTACGTGACATTCTGTATTTAAAAGTTTGACGAATAACGATTTTTTTAATCAGACTTTTCCCAATTTAGCGTTATGGTCGAGGCATTCGTAAAAATATTTAAGAATCCTGGGTTTAGAATCACAATTTTCGAAGCTGACATTCTCAAGACGCCTAACGAATTAGCGTTTTGACTTGCTTCACTAACTAAATGTTACTCTCACGGCTTTAGCAAATGATTTTAACATTGTGTGCAGAACTGTGACACCCATCTCTAGAAATCTAAATTCCTTTTATGCTAAACACTCTGTAACTTTCTTATAATAGGCGTTCATTTTTCCATATTGTATCAACAGTTTGATTTCGAGTAATTTAATTCTAATAATATCAAACAAGCTCTGTTCAGTTGACTTAAAAGTGAAATATGAAGTTAAATTATAAATGTTATATGAAATTTTAAAATTCACTATTGGCACACAGCTGCGGTGGCCGAGTGGTTAAGGCGTTGGACTCGAAATCCAATGGGTTATACCCTCACAGGTTCGAGTCCTGTTCGCAGCGTTCCTCTTTTATCAAAATTAATTTAAATTCTATCGAAAAACATTCATTGAAATCAATGGATTAATGATATTAATCCTGTTCAGATGTGGTTTTCTAATTAAGGCGCTGAACCCTAAGAACATCTATTGTGACACGATCTTACATTTCACCCCTGTTTTGACGTATCTATGGAGGCAATTGAAACTATACCCTGCTTATTTTCAAATGTAGAGATTTGAGAAGATGTGGACTGATTATTTACGCATTGTATAACATATTGCAAACAAATCTACTAATTCAAGCCTAAGATCCTACTTTCCTTCCCTAGGTCAATATAATGAAGATGATGGTGGATGTTGATGACATAAGTATTTTTACGTTTATATTTCCTACTTCATTTTTATGAACCGTGTCTCTTCGAAACGTAGCACTCCACATCTTCCTTACTCGTGTTGTTCTTAAAAATTTTGCCATATTATGTCTACAAAGAACTTCTCTGCCAACTATTTACTTAAGCTCATCTAGTGTGAATCGCATCCCCCCCGCCATGATTCTATTTCCCTTTATCTGCCCTGTAAACTGTTTTATCACCGCTTTTATACGATTGATGAATAATGAATTACAGCTTTTCATCATTTAAATTTGAAACATAATTTTCTGCATATCTAAGGAGGGAATTGAAACTGTATCCTAAGCAATTATCAAGAAAGGCGATCATGTCCCTTGAAATGTTCTAATCAACTGTAGCTCTTAAATGATTATATCTTGGTATTTCTTCCACACGCTCAGCTGCCATCTATTTGCTTACGCCCATGAAGTATGTCACGCGTTGTTTTCCCAGTTATGTCTTTCCCTCTATCCGCCCTTTGAGTATCTGATTTTCTAAGCTCTCCATTCTCATAATGCATGCCAGACACTGCAATTATCTTTTCCTGATGTTAAAATTATTTTTTCGATTGGTGTAAGAAGAATTTTCTATTACTGTTTTATCAGAATTCTTTTTAAATAATTAATAAATCTAAAGGTTCCACGATATTTAAGACATTCAGTTTTGAACGGGATATAACTGGTTTAGACAATGTTTAAAAGAAAAGAAATTGTGACACGATCTTAACTTGAAACATAATTTTCTGCATATCTAAGGAGGGAATTGAAAGTGTATCCTAGTTAATTATCAATGATGGCGAAATTGGTTTTATGCTAAATCCTCTGTAACTGCCTTATGATAGGCGTTAATTGTATTTATATTGTATAAACTCTTTAAATTGAACTAATATAATTCTTATGACGTCAAAAAAGTTCTATTCATTTTACTTATAACATTAAGTTAATTTCAGAGCTATTATATGAGAGAATAAAAAAGACACGTAGGAGGAAGCTGCGATGGCCGAGTGTTTAAGGCGTTGGACTCGAAATCCAGTGGGTTATTCCCTAACAGGTTAGAATCCTGTTCGCAGCTCTCATGTTTTTATCAGAATTAATTTCAATTCTATCGGAGAACTGTATATGAAACTAAAGGTTCCACAATATTTACGTTGTTCAGTTGTGGACTCCTTGTGTAAAAGTTGAAAGTAAAAAAAAAAAAACTGGCTTATTGCTATTATGTGGGACTTGGTTAAAAAACAGTGATCATAATCAGGTTGTTAATATTAAACGCTTCAAATACTCCGATCATTCTAGGAATGACCATATACTAGGTCCGTCAGCAAAGCCTCTGATCGGGACATTTAAGAAACGTAGAACTATTATTTGAAGTGTTCCGAAATTCACCCTGATTCGAGGGGGTATCACCTATTCGTGTAGGCAGGTATGGTTTAATAATGAACGCCCAAACAACAAACAAAAGCACTGTTGCATTGGGTAAATTGTCGACAACATATATTTTACTTTCGATCAGGTCCCTTGAAATGTTCAGTCAATAGTAGCTCTTAAATAATTATCTCTTCTTATTCCTCCCACATGCTGATCTGCCATCCTTTTGCTTCCTTGACGTATGTCACGCGTTGTTTTCCCAGTCATCTCTATCCCTCTATCCGCCCTCTGAGTATCAGATTTTCCAAGACCTCCATTCTTATAATGCATCCCGGAAACTGCAACTGTCTATTCCTGATGTTAAATTTATTTCCTCTCTTGGGGCAAAACGAATTTTTTATTACTGTTTTATCAATTTTATTTTTAAATTTGATTTTGAATTTAACATTTTGGTAGAGGTATCCGGGAAAGCACTTAAGAACCTGTGTTTCTAAAGATGATATTCAAGGTAGACATTCTTAAATCTCCTGATGATTATTGTTTTGACTTACGAGGCTTAGTAAATATTTCTCTCGCGGAAATAACAATTGATATTGATATTGTGTTCAGAACAGTACCACTAATCAGGAGAAATTGAAATTTTTGTTATTATAAATCCTCTGTTACTGTCGTATGATATGCGCTTATGGTCTTTCTATTGTATATCACGTAACTCTTCAGAACTCATTTCTTTGTTTCTAACGAAATTTTCTTTTTTTCTATATACATTGCTTATCTTTTGAAATGCGTCCTTGTCCATGCGAATACGTCCTCGGATATGTGTCGCACTACTCGTTCCCTGTTAGGAGATTTAGCAGGCATTTAATTTTTGTTTGTTCCTCTTTAATTTTAAATCTCCTTTCTTCTTTCTTTCCGACGTGAAACTTTTTAAATGGTATAATCACGTATTCAAAAGTTTAACGAATAACGATTTTTTATTACACTTTTCCTACTTTAGCGTTATGTCGAGGCATTCGTAAAATATTTAAGAATCCTGGGTTTAGAATCACGATTTTCGAAGCTGACATTCTCAAGACGCCGAAAGTATTAGCGTTTTGACTTGCTTGGCTAAGTGAATATTTCTCTCACGGTTTTAGCAATTGATTTTAACATTGTTTGCAGAACTGTGACACCCATCTCTAGAAATCTAAATTCTTTTTATGCTAAACACTCTGTAACTTTCTTATAATAGGCGTTCATTTTTTCATATTGTATCAACAGTTTGATTTCGAGTAATTTAATTCTAATAATATCAAACAAGCTCTGTTCATTTGACTTAAAAATGAAATATGAAGTTAAATTTTAAATATTATATGAAATTTTAAAAAGCTTCATTGATATGCAGCTGCGGTGGCCGAGTGGTTAAGGCGTTGGATTCGAAATCCAATGGGTTATTCCCACACAGGTTCGAATCCTGTTCGCAGCGTTCCTCTTTTATCAAAATTAATTTAAATTGTATCGAAAAACATTCATTGAAATCAATGGATTAATGATATTAATCCTGTTCAGATGTGGTCTTCTTATGAAGACGCTGAACCCTAAGAACATCTATTGTGACACGATCTTACTTTTAACCCCTGTTTTGACGTATCTATGGAGGCAATTGAAACTATAACCTACATATTTACAAATGTAGAGATTTGAGAAGATGTGGAGTGATTATTTACGCATTGGAAAACATATTGCAAACAAATCTATTAATTCAAGCCTAAGATCCTACTTTCCTTCCCTAGGTCAGTATAATGAAGATGATGGTGGATGTTGATGACATAAGTATTTTTACGCTAATATTTCCTACTTCATTCTTATGTGCCGTGTCCCTTCGAAACGTAGGCGATTTTAGCACTCCACATCTTCTTTACTCGTGTTGTTCTTAAAAATTTTGCCATAATATGTCTACAAAGCCCTTCTCTGCCAACTATTTACTTAAGCTCATCTAGTGTGAATCGCATTCCCCGCCCCCATGACACTATTTCCCTTAATCTGCCATGTAAACTCTTTTATCACCGCTTTTAAACGATTGATGAACAACGAATTACAGTTTTTCATTATTTAACCTTGTGGCTGAAGCATTCCTAAAGATTGCGTCTCCTCGGATTAACTCTCACATCAGACCTCAAGTGGAATAACTATATAGAATCTATAGCTAAATCTGCTGCTAAGAAGGTCGGTTGTCTGTGTAGGACCAGGAAGTTTTTCCCGTCCAAAACAATCCTGCACATATACAAGATTAGCAACTAGGACCTACATATTTACTGTGAAACCAATAAATTGTAAAAGCAAATTCTACTCCAGCAGAATTTTTCGCACTTAGCGTCTGTGGAATTCCCTTTCTCATACTTGCTTTCCTGACAGCTATAATCTCCAAGACTTTAAATGTAACGTCAGTAGTCATCTAATGTCTCACTAACTTACATCCTCTCTATCATGCTTTTTCTTTGTCCACCCCACTTTCATCAGTATTCCTTTTTCTCCTACTCTCTTCCTGACACCCCTTGCAACCTCTCATTCCTTCTCATAATATTCCTCCTAAGTAACCCTTTGCACAACAATGTCAGTAAAATGCCTTGCTTGGACCGACACGATTATAAAAAAAAATATTTAACATGATTTTCAAAGGTGACGAATTAGTGTTTTGACTTGATATGCTCAGTAAATGCTTCTTTCGCGGTTTTAGCAATTGATTTTAACATTTTGTTCAGCACAGAGACACCCATCTCTAAAATTCGAAATTCGTTTCATGCTAAATCCTCTGTAAACTGCCTTATGATAGGCGTTCATTGTATTTATATTGTATAAACTCTTTAAATTGAACTAATATAATTCTGATGACGTCAAGAAAGTTCTATTTAATTTTACTTATGACATGAAGTTAACTTTTAAGCTATTACATGATGGCTTAAACGGTATTCCTAGCGGTGGCTGTGATGGCCGAGTGGTCAACGCGTTAAAATTCGAAGTGCGATGGCTTATTCATTCACCGCTTCGATTCCCGTTAACAGCGTTTATGTTTTATCATAATTAGTTTCAATTCTATCGGAGAACAATCAATGAAATAAATGTTCCACCACATTTACGTTGAATTAATATTGTATAAATTCCATAGATTGGACTTATATAATTCTGACTACGCGCAACAAGCTTTGTATTTTTAGTTCATAGCAGTTAATACGATATTAAATTTTGCCTTATTATATGATCAAATTGATATTACCACACCAAAATATAATACATTTCAAGAAAAAAAGAGAAATCATACATTTTTATGTGCTACTTAATGGGGACACAGAAGAATTACTACGTTTAAATTAAGTTTAGTGCATTTCAACCGACCCTTCTTCATGGATCTGAATGGGTTATGACATCATAAAAAGTTGCGTTTTTGCTTCCATGATCTTTAAAATCTCGTCGTTACCCAAATATTCGGTTTATCGTATCCTGATTATTCTTCTATAAAACTACATTTCTGTTGCAACGAGTTAGTTCTTCATCTTTGAAGAGATTGTCCAGCATTTGCTGCCATATAGGAAGACAGATATCACGTAACATTTCAGTACTCTTTTTTCTTTGATCCCAAAGAAATCTTCGGATTTGTCAATACTTTGCTGAGCTTTTAAAATGCCTCATTTGCTCTGGCAATACGCCATCGGATTGCAATGTCGCATTATCCGTCCTCTGTTAAAAGACTTAACAGGCATTTAAATTTTAGTTCTTACATGATTTCAGTATCTCCTATCTTCTAGTTTAACTTCCTTATATTCTGTAACATATAACATCAACGCATTTAAACGATTGATGAAAAATGAAAATTGTATTACATTCGTTTTCAATTTAGCATTGTGGTTGAGGCATTCGTTAAGATATTTAAGAAACCCGTGTTTTGAATGAGGATTTTCGAAGCTGACATTGTTACGACGCCTGACGAATTAGTGTTTTGACTTGCTAGGCTAAGTAAATGCTTCCTTCGCGGTTTTAGCAATTGATGTTAACATTTTGTTCAGCACGAAGACTCTCATCTCTAGAATTTGAAACTGGTTTTATGCAAAAACCTCTATAACTGCATCATGATAGGCGTTAATTGTTTTTATTTTGTATAAACTCTTTAAATTTAAATAATATAATTCTTATTAGGTCTTAGACGTTCAATTAAATTTTACATATAGGATGAAAGCAATTTCGAAGCTAATATATTAGAGTATAAAAAACTACCGTCGAGCGATGCTGTGATGGCCGAGTGGTTAAGGCGTTGGACTCGAAATCCAATGGGTTATACCCTCACAGGTTCGAATCCTGTTCGCAGCGTTCATGTTTTATCAGAGTTAATTTCAATTCTATCGGAGAACTGTCAAAGAAACTGAAGTTTCTACGATATTTACGTTGTTTATTTGTGGACTCCTTGTAAAGAAGTTGAAAGGAAAGAAAGTGTATCATTATTTTTATCTGGGACTGGTTTAAAAAACAGTGATCATGATCAGGTTGTTAATATTAAACGCTTTAAATATTCCGATCGTTGTAGGAATGACAATACTCGGCAGGAAAGCTTCTGGTCGGATAATTTGTGAAACCTAGAACTATAATTTTGCAGTGTTCGCAAGTTCACCTTGACTCGAGGTGGTTGCACCTTTTCGTGTAGGCAGCTACGGTAAAATATTGAACCCCTAAACAATAACACAGTTGCGTTGAGTAAATTGTCGACATTATATAATTTAATTTCGCGCATGTGCTTTGTTTATTTATTTTATCGTCTGCAGAATTTGGTAGTGTCAGTTGGGCACCGCCTGTGAAAAAAAAAACACTATGACGCAATTCACTTTTTTCGGAATTCTGAAACGTCATGCTGTACTGCATGGCATTGGCACCAGAATTTCTATGAAGAGCATTTTTGGGTGTAAATCTGTGAACTTGCTGTCTCCCTAAAAGATGACGCGAGTGTAGATTGATGAAAGAGAAATATTCAGTTAGCATTATTCTGTTTGTGTTGGATACGAGTTGAAAAGAAATTCTTTTGTGTCAAGATGTTAGTTGTATCCCTAATTCTCATGTATCTAAGGAGGGAATTGAGACCATACCCTGCTGTTTTACAAATATAGAGATTTGAGGAGATGTGGACTGATTATGTACGCATTGTATAACATATCGCAAACAAATCTATTAATTCAAACATAAGATCATGCTTGTCTTACCTAGGTCAATGTAATGAAAATTATGGTGGATGTGTTGATGACATAGGTACTTTTACGCAAAAATATATTTCTTTTTTATGTATACGTGTCCCTTCGGAATGTAGGAGAATATGGTGCTCCACATCTTCCTTACTCTTGTTCTTAAAACATTTTACCATATTATGTCTACGAAACCTTTCTCTGCCATACATTTGCTTAAGCTCATCTAGTGTGAATCCCGTTTTACCCAGCGTCTCTCTTTCCCTGTATCTGCCCTGAAAGTGTCATATTTCCCAAGACGTCCTTCGTCATTATGCGACCCGAAACTTCATCTGTCTCTTTCATGAATAAAGTTTCATTTTTTGCTTCAAGTATCTTATAAATCTCATCGTTACCCAAAATTTCGGTTTATGGTATCCCGAGTATACTTCTCTAGAACTGCATTTCTGTTGCATCGAGTTTGTCTTTCATCATGGAGGAGATTGTCCAGCATTCGATGTCATATAGCAGGACAGATATCATGTAACTGTTCAATACTCTTTTGTTTGTTTTCAACGAAATTTTCTGGATTGTTAATACTCTGATTTAGATTGCCTCATTTTCCCTGTGAATACGCCATCGGATCGCAGTGTCGCATTTTTCGTCCTCTGTTAGAAGACTTACCAATTATTTAAATTTTAGTTCTTACTTGATTTCAGTATCTCATAACTTCTAGTTTTACTTCCTTATATTTTGTAAACGATTGATGAATAATGAAATTTCTATTACAGTTTCTTTCTTGTGGTTTAGGCTTTCTTTAAGATATTTGAGAATCCCGGGTTTTGTCATTTCAAACGTTCAATCACTTGTAACTCTTAATTTTTCTTGTATTTAAGACACTCAGTTCTGGACGAGATATAACTAGTTTAGAAAAGGTTTAAAAGAAAAAATGTGACACGATCTTAATTTGAAATATAATTTTCTGCATATCTAAGGAGGGAATTGAAACTGTATCCTAAGCAATTATCAAGAAAGGCGATCATGTCCCTTGAAATGTTCTAATCAACTGTAGCTCATAAATGATTATATCTTGGTATTTCTTCCACACGCTCAGCTGACATCTATTTGCTTATCCCATGAAGTATGTCACGCGTTGTTTTCCCAGTTATGTCTTTCCCTCTATCCGCCCTTTGAGTATCTGATTTTCTAAGCTCTCCATTCTCATAATGCATGCCAGACACTGCAACTATCTTTTCCTGATGTTTAAATTATTTTTTCGATTGGTGCAAGAAGAATTTTCTATTACTGTTTTATCAGAATTCTTTTTAAATAATTAATAAATCTAAAGGTTCCACGATATTTAAGACATTCAGTTTTGAACGGGATATAACTGGTTTAGAAAATGTTTAAAAGAAAAGAAATTGTGACACGATCTTAACTTGAAGCATAATTTTCTGCATATCTAAGGAGGGAATTGAAAGCGTATCCTAGTTAATTATCAATGATGGCGAAATTGGTTTTATGCTAAATCCTCTGTAACTGCCTTATGATAGGCGTTAATTGTATTTATATTGTATAAACTCTTTAAATTGAACTAATATAATTCTGATGACGTCAAAAACGTTCTATTCATTTTACTTATAACATTAAGTTAATTTCAGAGCTATTATATGAGAGAATAAAAAAGACACGTAGGAGGAAGCTGCGATGGTCGAGTGGTTAAGGCGTTGGACTCGAAATCCAGTGGGTTATTCCCTAACAGGTTAGAATCCTGTTCGCAGCTCTCATGTTTTTATCAGAATTAATTTCAATTCTATCGGAGAACTGTATATGAAACTAAAGGTTCCACAATATTTACGTTGTTCATTTGTGGACTCCTTGTGAAAAAGTTGAAAGTAAAAAAAAAAAAAAACTGGCTTATTCCTATTATGTGGGACTTGGTTAAAAAACTGTGATCATAATCAGGTTGTTAATATTAAACGCTTCAAATACTCCGATCGTTCGAGGAATGACGATATACTAGGTCCGTCAGCAAAGCCTCTGATCGGGACATTTAAGAAACGTAGAACTATTATTTGAAGTGTTCCGAAATTCACCCTGATTCGAGGGGGTATCACCTATTCGTGTAGGCAGGTATGGTTTAATAATGAACGCCCAAACAACAAACAGAAGCAGTGTTGCATTGGGTAAATTGTCGACAACATATATTTTACTTTCGATCATGTCCCTTGAAATGTTCAGTCAATAGTAGCTCTTAAATATTTATCTCTTGGTATTCCTCCCACATTCTGATCTGCCATTCATTTGCTTAAGCCCTTGACGTATGTCACGCGTTGTTTTCCCAGTCATCTCTATCCCTCTATCCGCCCTCTGAGTATCAGATTTTCCAAGACCTCCATTCTTATAATGCATCCCGGAAACTGCAACTGTCTATTCCTGATGTTCAATTTATTTTCTCTCTTGGTGCAAAACGAATGTTTTATTACTGTTTTATCAATTTTATTTTTAAATTTGTGTTTTAATTGAACATTATGGGCGAGGTATCCGGGAAAGCAGTTAAGAACCCGTGTTTCTAAGAATGATATTCAAGTAGACATTCTTAAATCTCCTCATGATTATTGTTTTGACTGACGAGGCTTAGTAAATATTTCTGTCGCGGTAGTAGCAATTGATATTGATATTGTGAACAGTACCACTAGTCAGGAGAAATTGAAATTTTTGTTATTATAAATCCTCTGTTACTGTCGTATGATATGCGCTTATGGTCTTTCTATTGTATATCACGTAAATCTTCAGAACTCATTTCTTTGTTTCTAACGAAATTTTCTTTTTTTCTACATACATTGCTTATCTTTTTAAATGCGACCTTGTCCATGCGAATACGCACTCGGATATGTGTCGCACTATTCGTTCCCTGTTAGGAGATTTAGAAGGTATTTAATTTTTGTTTGTTCCTCTTTAATTTTAAATCTCCTTTCTTCTCTCTTTCCGACGTGAAATTTTTAAGTTTTATAATCACGTATTCAAAAGTTTAACGAATAACGATTTTTTATTACACTTTTCCTAATTTAGCGTTATGTCGAGGCATTCGTAAAAATATTTAAGAATCCTGGGTTTAGAATCACGATTTTCGAAGCTGACATTCTCAAGACGCCGAATGTATTAGCGTTTTGACTTGCTTGGCTAAGTAAATGTTTCTCTCACGGTTTTAGCAAATGATTTTAACATTGTGTGCAGAACTGTGACACCCATCTCTAGAAATCTAAATTCTTTTCATGCTAAACACTCTGTAACTTTCTTATAATAGGCGTTCATTTTTCTCATATTGTATCAACAATTTGATTTCGAGTAATTTAATTCTTATAATATCAAACAAACTCTGTTCATTTGACTTAAAAATGAAATATGAAGTTAAATTATAAATGTTATATGAGATTTTAAAAAGCCTTATTGATATGCAGCTGCGGTGGCCGAGTGGTTAAGGCGTTGGACTCGAAATCTAATGGGTTATTCCCTCACGGGTTCGAATCCTGTTCGCAGCGTTCCTCTTTTATTAAAATTAATTTAAATTCTACCGAAAAACATTCATTGAAATCAATGGATTCGTGATATTTACCTTGTTCAGATTTGGTCTTATTATGAAGACGTCGAAACGAAAGAAACTCTATTCTGACACGATCTTATCTTTACCCCAATTTTGACGTATCTGAGAAGAGAATTGAAACCCTACCCTGCTTATTTACAAATGTAGAGATTTGAAGATATGTGAACTGATTATTTACGCATTATATAACATATTGCAAACAAATCTATTAATTCAAGCCTAAGATTCTGCTTCCTTTACCTAGGTCAATGTAATGAAGATGATGGTGGATGTGTTTAATGACATAGGTATCTTTACGCTAATATCTGTTCCTTTTTTATGTGCCGTGTCCCTTCGCAACGTAGGCGATTATAGCACTCCACATCTTCTTTACTTTTGTTGTTCTTAGAACATTTTGCTATATTATGTCTACGAAACCCTTCTCTGCCATCCATTTGCTTAAGTTCGTCTAGTGTGATTCGCAATCCCCTCCCCCTCTCTCTTTTCCTCTATCTGCCTTGTGAGGGTCAGTTTTGCCAAGACTTCTTTTCGCATTATCCGTCCCAGAAACTTTAACTGTCTCTTTCATGAATTAAGTTTCATTTTTGCTTCCATTATATCTAAAATCTCGTCGTTATCCAAATATTCGGTTTTTGGTATCCTGAGAATACTTCTCTAGAACTATATTTCTATTACGTCGCGTCTGTCCTCCGTCATGGAAGAGATTGTCCACCATTCGCTGTCATATAGAAGGACAAATATCATGGAACATTTCAATACTTTTTGTTTATTTCTAACGAAATATTTCAGTTTGTGAACTGTTTGATTTGTATTTAGCATTTAGAATGCCTCATTGGCCCAGGGAATACGCCATCGGATTGCAATGTCGCATTTCCGTCCTCTGTTAGAAGAATTACCAGGTATGTAAATTTTAGTTTCTACTTGATTTCAGTGTCTCCTATCTTCTAGTTTTACTTCCTGATATTCTGGAAGCGGTTTTGTCACAGCACTTAAAAGATTGATGTATAGAGAAATTTCTATTACAGTTTTTCCTAATTTAAACTTTTGGTTGAAGCATTCGTAAAGATAATTAAAAAACCCGGGTATCGAATGACGACTTTCGAAGCTAACATTCATACGACACCTGGCGAATTAGTGTTTTGATTTTCTAGGCTAAGTAAATGCTTCAGTCACGGTTTTAGCAATTGATGTTAACATTTTCTCCAGCACAGTGACACCCATCTCTAGAATTCGAAATTGGTTTTACGCTAAATCCTCTGTAACTGCCTTATGATAGGCGTTAATTGTATTTATTTTGTATAAACTTTTTAAATTGAACTAATATAATTCTGATGATGTCTTAAAAGTTCAATTCATTTTATTTTTAACATGAAAGCAATTTCTAAGATAATATATGAGAGTATAAAAAAGCGTAATTGTTGACACGATAACTAGGCGTATATTAAGGTGGATTTGTAAAATATGTATTTTATTATAATAGATTAAAATAGAAAATGGTTAAGAATAGAAAAATAGGTTAAAAACACGTGTTTCGTTTAACAAAAGTGGAAAAGAAGAGAAAGAATGAATAAATAAACGATTTTTCTTTTATAAGGAAATTTGTGGAAGACAAAAGGGTATCAGATTACTGTTAAATTCTACCAGTCTTCCGGTAAATATTTGACTAAGTGATTTGATGTGATAAAAAGATAAACTTTTAGGAAATAGGTTTTAAGTTGACCAGGTCAAAAGCTGTCTTCATTGTATCTTGACCACACATTAAGAATATAAAGAAAAGATAATAGAATTTTCCCTTTCTCCAGGCAATAAAAAACGCCTGGTTACGGGTAAAGTGTCAGGGCTATAAAAACAACCGGGACGCTTTATGAAGATAAAAAGATAAAAAATCCAGGAAAATACGGGATGTCTGCCGGGATGATTACACATCAAAAGAAGGAAAATTTAAGTACCTTGAAATTTTGGACTTACAGTCGCCAATGCATATCACTCGGTGGTCTAGTCACTTCCGGATTGTTTTAAATAAATACAAGTCATTTTTCTGAGCCGATAAGTTAAGTGTTTCAGTTTCAGTTGAGTTGAGTTAGTTCAGCCGGGCGTGTGCTTTAAGTAGAAACTCCGTTCTTCTTGAGTCGGTCAGTTCGGCATTTGATCTCCATTAATTAAAGTTAGAGGTGAGTGTCACATTCGCCTGCCCCAACCGAAAAGACTAACTCTAAACGAAATAAAGCATCCTCTCAACTCATCCAAGTTGTGGAAGTTCGTTCTTTATAGTTTAATCTTGTGCCCCCAGTATGAGACTCCGACTTTTTCAACAAACTCCCGGCAACATCACAGCGTGGAGAACGGCCGCCGGAGAAACTGTTCGGACCTCCATTGGGGTGTTACAGTAAAGCGAGGATGAAGTGGTCAAGTGGTTAAGGCGTTGGATTCGAAATCCAATGGGTTACTCCCTCACAGGTTGGAAACCTGTTCATATTTTATCAGAATTAATTTAAATTCTATTGGAGAAATATCAATGAAACTAAAGGTTCCACGATGTTTACGTTGTATTTATATTGTATGAATTCTTTAGATTGGATTTATATAATACTGACTACATGAAACAAGCGTAGTTTGTTTAGCTTATAGTTAATACGATATTAAATTTTACCTTATTATATGATATTACCACACCAAAATATACATTTCAAGAAAAAAAAGAGGAATCATACATTTTTATGTGCTACTTAATGGGGACATAGAAAAATTACTACCGAGCCTTCTTCATTGTTCTGAATGGGCTATGACATCTTAAAAAGTTGCGTTTTTGCTTCCATTATCTTTAAAATCTCGTCGTTACCCAAATATTCGGTTTATCGTATCCTGAGTATTCTTCTATAAAACTACATTTCTGTTGCAACGAGTTAGTTCTTCATCTTAAAAGAGATTGTCCAGCATTTGCTGCCATATAGGAAGACAGATATCACGTAACAGTTCAATGCTCTTTTCTTTGTTTCCAACGAAATTTTACAGTTTTTAATACATTGCTTTGATTTTAAAAGGGCTCATTGGCCTTGGGAATACGGCATCGGATCACAATGTCGCATTTTGCGTCCTCTGTTAGAAGACTTACCAGGCATTTAAATTTTAGTTTCCACTCTCCTATCTTCTAGTTTTCCTTCTTGACATTTTGTAAGCAGTTTAAGATATTTAAGAACCTTGGGTTTTGAATGACGATTTTACGACGCCTGGCGAATTAGTGTTTTGACTTGGTAGACTAAGTAAATGCTTCCTTCGCGGTTTAAGCAATTGATGTTAACATTTTGTCCCGCACGAAGACTCTCAACTCTAGAATTTGAAATTGGTTTTATGCTAAATCCTCTATAACTGCCTTATGATAGGCGTTAATTGTATTTATTTTGTATAAACTCTTAAAATTGAATTAATATAATTCTGATGATGACTTAAAAGTTCAATACATTTTACTTATAACATGAAAGCAATTTCGAAGCTAATATATGAGAGTATAAGAACTGGCGCAAAGAGTAGCTGCGATGGCCGAGTGGTTAAGTCGTTGGACTCGAAATCCAATGGGTTATTCCCTCACAGGTTCGAATCCTGTTCGCCGCGTTCATGTTTTATCAGATTTAATTTCAATTATATTGGAGTAATATCAATGAAACTAAAGGTTCCACGTTATTTACGCTGTTCATTTTTGGACTCCTTGTAAAAAAGTTGAGAGGAAAAAAAACTTTATTATTATTATTATTATCTGGGACTGGATTAAAAAACGGTGATCATAGTCATGTTGTAAATATTAAACGCTTCAAATACTCAGATCTTTCTAGAATTCAGTTAGCATCATCGTGTTTCTGGTGGCTACGAGTGATAGCGACCTTTTTGAAATAAGTTAAATTTTACGATATTATATGAGAATATTGAAAAGCTTACGAGAAGCTGAGCTGAGATGGCCTTGTGGGTATGTCGTTGGTACGGGAATTCTATGTGTTATTTCCCCGCAGGTTCGAATCCTTTTAGCAGCATTCATAATTAAAATTCTATCGAAAAACATCAATGAAAATCATCGATTCACGATATTTACGTTGCTCAGACTTGGACTTCCTCTGAAGACGTTTAAAAGAAATGAACTGTATGGTGTCACGATCTTAATTGTTTCCCTAAATTTTACGTATCTAAGGAGGGAATTGAACCTATATCCTGCTTATTTACAAATTTAGATATTTGAGCAGATGTGGACTGATTATTTACGCATTGTATAACATATCGCAAACAAATCTATTAATTCAAACATAAGATCCTGCTTTCCTAACCTAGGTTAATGTAATGAAAATTATGCTGGATGTGTTGATGACATAGGTACTTTTACGCAAAACTATACTTCTTTTTTATGTATCTGTGTCCCTTCGGAACGTAGGGGAATATAGTATTCCACATCTTTCTTACTCTTGTTGTTTTTTAAAACATTTTGCCATATTATGTCTACGAAACCTTTCTCTGCCATACATTTGCTTAAGCTCATCTAGCGTGAATCCCGTTTTACCCCGCGTCTCTCTTTCCCTGTATCTGCCCTGGGTATGTCATATTTCCCAAGACGTCCTTCCTCATTATGCGTCCCCGAAACTTCATCTGTCTCTTTCATAAATTAAGTTTTATTTTTGCTTCTTTTATCTCTATAATCTCGTCGTTACCCAAATATTCGGTTTATGGTGTCCTGAGTATACTTCTTGAGATCTACATTTTTGTTGCATCGAGTCTGTCCTTCATCATGGAAGAGATTGTCCAGCATTCGCTGTCATATAGGACAGATATCACGTAACAGTTCAGTACTCTTTTGTTTGTTTCAATCGAAATTTTCCGGTTTGTTAATACTTTGCTTTGCTTTTTAGAATGCCTCACTGGCCTTGGGAATACGCCATCGGATCGCAATGTCGCATTTTGCGTCCTCTGTTAGAAGACTTACCAGGTATCTACATTTTAGTTTACTTGATTTCAGTATCTCCTATCTTCTCGTTTTCCTTCCTGACATTCTCTAAGCCTTTTTATAACCACATTTAAACGATTGATGAATAACGAAATTTCTATTAATGTTTTTCCCAATTTAGCCTGTGGTTGCAGCATTCGTAAAGATATTTAAGAAACCCGGGTATCGAATGACGATTTTCGAAGCTTATACTCTAACGATGCCTGACGAATAAGTGTTTTGACTTGCTAGGCTAAGTAAATGCTTCTTTCGCGGTTTTAGCAATTGACGTTAACATTTTATCCAGCACAGTGCCACCCATCTCTAGAATTCGAAATTCGTTTAATGCTAAATCCTCTGTAATCTTGCGGTGGTGATGGAATCCCTGTGATAGTACTTAAGTGGTGTCCTCCTGAACTCTCCCCTGTCCTCTCTAAACTGTATAACTACTGCCTTTCTGCTTCCTGTTTCCCTGCATGCTGGAAGTTCTCTTCAGTCGTTCCTGTATTTAAGAACTGTGGTGAACCCTCGGACCCATCCAACTATCGCCATATTAGTCTACTACCAATATTCGGGAAAGTGTTCGAGGCCATAATTAATGCTGAAATAGTTCAACATCTTACTGCCCATAAACTCTTCTCTGACAGGCAATATGGCTTCCGCTTTGCCAGGTCCACGGCGGACATACTAACAACCGTTGTACATGCTCCAGACCCTTGATGAGTCAGGCGAGGCTCGTGCTGTTGCCCTGGACATCTCCAAGGCTTTTGACCGGGTTTGGCATTCTGGTCTTCTATGCAAGCTACGGGGTTACGATATTACCGGATGCTTGCTTGATCTAATCTAATATTTTATTAAAAAACCGCAAAATGAAGGTCATCTTGAATGGGCATGCCTCCTCATCCTACAGCACAAATGCTGGTGTCCCATAGGGCTATATCCTGGGTCCGACGTTCTTCCTTATTTTCATCAACGACCTCCCAGATGAGATAAAGTGCCAAGTAGGCATCTACGCAGATGACACCTCAATTTACTCCCGCAGCAGTAAAAAACCCGTCGTGGCGGACAAACATAATCTCGCTACTGACCTTGAACGGGATCTACACTCTGTGGTGAATTGGGGCAAGAAGTGGCTTGTCAATTTCAATGCGTCTAAGACCAAGCTGTTGTTTGTTAATTATCACAGGCATTCTCTCCTGCCTCCCATAAGCATGGACCAAGCGAGTCTCCCTGAGAGCAATACACTGCACCTCCTCGGCCTTACCTTCTCTTCTGATCTCAAACGGAACCACTACATCGAGTCCATAGCTAAATCCACTGCTAAGAAGGTTGGGTCACTGTGTCGGGCCAGGATGTTTTTTCCCTCTGAATCCATCTTGCATATATACAAGTCAACCATTCGTCCATGCATGGAGTACTGCTGCCATATATGGGCAGGCGCCCCTGCCGTTCACCTCAGTGTTCTCAACAGGCTCCAAAGGAGAATCAGTAATGTGATAGGTACTGACTTGGCAGCTCGACTACAGCCACTTCCCTACCGACGAAATGTGGCCTCCCTTTGTCTGTTCTATAAATACTTTCATGGCTTCTGCTCTGACGAAATTAAGTCTCTGGTGCCTCATCAACAGGTGTTTACTCGTACAACCAGACTGGCAACTGGGTCCCACCCATTCACAGTTAGGTTAGCCAAATGCAGACGACAATTCTACTCCTGCAGCTTCTTCTCTCGCACTTCCCGCCTGTGGAACTCGCTCCCATATTCTTGCTTTCCTGACGGCTACAACCTTCAGGAATTTAAATGCAATGTCAATACTCATCTAGGAACCACTTGACTCTAGCTCTTTCCCCACCCTGTATATCCTTTCCTTTCTCTCCACCTTTGAAACTGTCATCACACCTGCATTTTCATCTTTCTATTGCTCCTTTCTATCTGGTTCGTATTCCTCTTCACTCTCTTCTAATTAATCTTTTTACACTTATGTAGCCCCCTGCACATCAGTGGCATTTCCGCCTTGCTCGGGGTGCAACGATTAAAACAATTGCCTTATGATAGGCTGTTATTTTCTTTATATTGTATAAACTCTTTTAATTGAACTTCTGGTGACGTCAAAAACTTTCTATTCATTTGACTTATAGCCTGAAGTTAAATTCTAAGCTATGAGAGTATAAAAAAGACGCATGTGTGGAAGCTGTGATGGCTGAGTGTTTAAGGCGTTGTACTTGAAATCCAATGGGTTATTCCCTCGCAGGTTCGAATCCTGTTCGTGGTGTTTATATTTTATCAGAAATAATTCAATTCTATCGGAGAACATTCAATGAAACTAAAGGTTCCACGATATTTACGTTGTTCCTTCGTGGACTCCTTATGAAGAAGTTGAAAGGAAAGAAACTGTATTATTATTATTATCTTGGAGTGGATAATATTATCAGGTTGTTAATATTAAACGCTTCAAATACTCCGATCGTTCTAGCTATGACGATCAACTACGTCCGGCAATAAGGCTTCTGAATGGGAAATTTGTGAAACTGCCTCTTATTTTGCGTTGTTCCTACGTTCACCGTGATTCAAGGTGGTAGCATCTGTTTGTGTGGGCAGCTATGGTCAAATAATGTACCCCCCAAACAAAATCAATAGTACAGTTGCGAATGGTAAATTGTCGGTATTATATATTTTAATTTTCGTGCATTTTAATTTTTCATCGGCTGCACAATATAGTAGGGTCAGTTGGTCACCACCTGTGTAAAAAAAAACAAAAAACAAAAAAAAAAAACACTATGGTGCAATTCACTTCTTTAGAAATTTTAAAACCCCATGCTGTATTGCTTGGCATTCGCACCAGAATTTCCATGAAGAACATTTTTGTGTGTCAATCTGTGAACTTGCTGTATCCCTAAAAGATGTAACGAGTGTAGAGTGATGAAAAGCAAATATTCAGTCAGCATCATTATGTTTCTGGTACCTTCCAACCTTTCTGAAAACGTGGTTGACGTTGTCTGGCGGCCGTGATTAAAGTTGTAATTTGTTTTTATACAAATATGATATGAGTAGTTTTCACTTTAGATGAAGTGACAAAATGTCGCTTCGAAATTCCAGCCCCCTCCCACAGTATTATACTTTGTTTGTTTTTTGTTTTTTATTGTTGTTGTTTTTTTCATATAAGCAATGCAGACTTTCGGAAGTTTTGATCTTCTCTGAATTTTTATCATTTCTTAAGTTTTTTTCTCTATCGTTATATATATATAGTGAGCCAGACAGACCTTCCTAGGTTTCAACTAAATGGATCGTCAGGGAAAGCTATATATATATATATATATATATATATATATATATATATATATAGTCATCCGCAGACAGATCTGTTTCGCTGTATCACAGCTCATCAGTACGGTTAGTCTCCGATTGCTTTTAACCCAGGATTGAAACCCGACCGAAGTGGCGTCAGTCGGCGATTCTACCTCTGGGCTATGGGCGCTCGGTAGAAGAAGACAGACTTTCTAGCGTGTATATTATCATTATAAACGCCCAATAGCCAGTGTGCTCTAATTCATTACTGAATGAGCGATGCGTACATGCCAGAGTAGCTACTGTTTTTCAAAGTCTACCATTCTTCCAGAGTGCTTAATCAGGGTGTGAGAGCGTAAATAGACATCCGCAGACAGATCTGTTTCACTGTATCACAGCTCACCAGTACGATTAGACTCCGATTGCTTTTAACCCAGGATCGAAACCCGACAGAATTGGCGTCAGTCGGCGATTCTACTTCTGGGCTATGGGCGCTCGGTAGAAGAAAGCAGACTTTCTAGCGTGTATATTATCATTATAAACGGCCAATAGCCAGAGTGCTCTAATTCATTACTGAATGAGCGATATGCGTGTGTGTGAAACGTGTATGAATATAAATATATATTAACATATATTGAGTGCAATTTTTTTATATATATTATATTATTTATATATTATATATGCGAGGTACTTACTTGAAAGCGCTCTATATTAGTGATAGAGCTAACATATTCTTATAAATGTGAATATATATATATATATATATATATATATATATATATATATATATATATATATATATATCCGAGTGAATATAGAACGAAGAATTCTTACAAAGTCCAAAACATTAACTTAAAACAGTGCTCGATATATAATATATAGAGCTGTGAATATTTATTATAAATTATATTTTAGAACATGTACATAATTTTTCTATATATAATCGCTAGGAACGTACGTCCGTTTCAGCATTGAAGCCTCAATGCATCATCAGGTTTCAATGCTGAAACGGACGAACCTTCGTAGCGATTATATATAGAAAAATTATGCAAATGTTCTAAAATATAATTTATATATATATATATATATATGTTTTATCATATATATATATTATATATATATATATACATATATATGTTTTATCATATGTTTATCAGATATGTTTTATCATATATATATACGTTTTACCATATATATATATATGTGTGTGTGTGTGTGTGTGTGTGTGTGTGTTTATCATATTATATATATATATATATATATATATATATATATATAAAAATATCAATTTCTTATTTAAATCGAGGAAGTGCGATGTACTGTAGTGGATATTGGCTCGGAACGAGAAATTGTTTATAATATATATATATATATATATATATATATATATATATATATATGTATATATGTTTATCAAATCATATTTTTATAAATATAAATATATATATTAAACCATTTCTTATTTAAATCGAAGATGTGCGTTGTGGTGCAATGCGAAATCGGGGAGCCGAGTTCGAATTCAAGTGGAATTCCTTGCATTTACTTACGCACAAATACTCTTGGGAAAGGTATTAATCCGTCTTTTTTCTCCAGCTATGGGTTAAATAACATTACAGATTTGGTTCTATAGCCTTGGCTTTTAACAAGTCTACCGCTGAAAGCAATGGCAACCTACTGTGTGAGAATCTTTTGCCCAGTCAGTCATGACTCATTCGAGACATGATCGACCATGCACTTATGGCACTTAACTGACTGAATTGAATCGGAGGACTACCTTTTCTTAAAATATTTCAATGTGTTTTTGACGGTACAAAAACTTACTATGGGGCTAAAAGCAATTTTTTAAAAATTTTTTTACTAAAGGCCATTTTTTGCCTTTAACGCTATAACACACAATAAAACATATATATATATATATATATATATATATATATTGATTGTTAAATACTTAGTTTAGACCAGTAAACATTTGTATTAAAAAGTGTTCTATACAATTCTATTGTAGAACTTTTGAATATTTTTCATTTATAAACGAGTTATTTCGTTACCTTGGTTTCCACCATGAGTGGTTTCTTCATTTATTAAAAAAAAGGAGTTATTAAAAATCGCCTGAAGAAACCACTCATGGTGGAAACCAAGGTAACGAAATAACTCGTTTATATATATATATATATATATATATAATATTACTAATTCTTCAATGGCTTTTGCCAAGAATACAAAATAAAAGCACCAGATTAGATGTGGCAGCAATTTTCAGAGGAAGGCAGACTAATGAGTGAAGAGGAAAAATAAGGAAACAAACATTACTTAGAGCTTTGTAAGATAAGAAGTTGTGGAGAACCATGATCTCATGAAGAAAGCAGATTTATTTTGCATGTTTTATTATTATTATTATTTACTGAATTGTCAAGAAATGTGAATGATAACGCAGCTGAATTAAGTGGAAAACTATTGGAAACAGAGATCTGAGTCAGAAGGTGAGAAATGTTGCGTGATGTTAAATACCGTCAGAGAATCTCATCAGCGACGGGACAGTACCACCGATCGTCCAAATTCCGTTAGACTCAGAAGTAATAGCGAAATGCAACACCGGCCTAAGTTGGACAATCGAAATAGCTCTGCCTTCGATGATTGTCATTGCCGAAAGAGGAAGAAAAAAAGTATTGAAGAACAGAAAGGTTGGGGCTGCGTGTGTTTACTGATTCGCCCTTGTCCCTAGACTGAGTGGCGGAGCTGTCCGATTGCTGCGTGACAATTTGGATCAAACAGCAAAGTGAAAAGCCGTTGTCCAGGCCGGTCATGTAAAACCATGACACACTCTTTTCCTCCCGCCCGTCTGCAAGCCATCACACCATTTATTTATTTATTTTATTTTTTCAATTAAAGCACCGGCTTTCGTTGTTATGTTGATCAGGAAAACAATCCGACCGGCATGCAATTGTCAAATAAATTCATCCGATGACAGTGAAGATCATTACCGTATACTGTTCAGTTTAAATGCCCAGCGGCGCGAATGATCTTTCAATGTTCAAACAGCTTTGTAACTTTCGTTTTGTCATATATATATATCATATATATATATATCATATATATGTGAAGTGTGTGTGAGGTGTGTGTAAAAAGGTTCATAAAAGAAAGTTTTATATGTTGAACATATATATTAAGTGTATATTATATTTATATATAGCAAAAACGGTCCGAAAAATAATATTTATATATGTTGAAATACACACACACACACACACACACACACACACACACACACATATATATATATATATATATATATATATATATATATTTATTTTCACTCAAACATACAAACACATCCACACATATAGAAACACATACTAAAAAAGGAAAGGAATTTATACCGCTTATAAAATAAACTGATATATATATATCAGTTTATACAAAAAGAAGAAGAAGAAGAACCGTTCGGTATCTTTAGGCAATTTATAATTACTAATTTTCCAACGTTTTTCAAACGTATGACAAGGAACGCGCGACTGGAATTTTTAAACAACCGAAAATGTTCAAAATTCTAGAGGAGTTACTTAAGGATGTTAAAACACTTTCACCTATGTTTGCATGAGCCTAGTATGTATTCACAGGTGTGATTACATCTGGACATTACTTCTGAACTTTCATTTATTTATTCATTTTTTTTTTGTTCTGAAAACAACATAATTGCTAAATTTTCTTTTTGGCACAATCTGCATTGCCACCATTGTAAGGTTTGGCATTTTTTACCAAACCTTACCACGGAATGAATAAAAAGGCGAACCCATTGGTAATCAAAATTTTTGCTTCTAGGAATTATTACTAAAAGTGAAACAGCATTTATTGAGTCATTGAGACGGCAAATTGTTATTATTTTAGCGATTAGAGGTTTGTCTGAATGTGTTTGTGTGTGAATGTGTTAGATACTTTGAAAAATGTTTAAATCTCTTCAAAAAGTGTGCGTGTGTGTGATTGATCGTTGTAATGAGTTTTATGAAGTGAATTTAGCATGACATACATTGATAACATAACACACATATATATGTATACGCATGCACACGTATATACATGCACGCACGGATTTATATATGTATACACAACCCAGATAAAAACGACGAAGTTTCTTCATCACAAATCAATTTATCATCAGTTGAGTCGTGGCTAAGCTTCTAGAAAGATCAGTGGCACTGTCTGTTATCAAGTTCGCGCGTAGGCCTTGTCCGAGGCAGGGTCAGGCGAAAAACTGTCTTTCATTGACAATCGGAAACCCCCCACCCTCCATACCAATTCCGCAAAAGAAAATCTAAATATTTCTCAATGAACAATCAATTTGTAGGTGTTCGCGTTGTGGTGCAGTGGATATCGACTCGGATCGAGGAATCCTGGGAGCCGAGTTCGAATTCCAGCTGAATTCCTTGCATTCACTTACGCGCAAATACCCTTGGGAAAGGGATTAATCCGTCTCTTCCCCCCAAGTTATGGGTTAAATAACAGGACAGATTGGGTTCTATAGTTTGGGCTGGCAACCAGTCTAACGCAGAAAGCAATGGCAACCTACTGCGGCATAATCGTCTACCCAGTCAGTCATGTCTCTTTCGAGGATTGCTCAAAGCGTGTAT
Source organism: Ascarosepion bandense (assembly GCA_037127315.1). Classification (NCBI taxonomy): domain Eukaryota; kingdom Metazoa; phylum Mollusca; class Cephalopoda; order Sepiida; family Sepiidae; genus Ascarosepion; species Ascarosepion bandense. The sequence continues at coordinate 4,598,071 of JBBBDQ010000346.1, forward strand.
CATGTATGGCACTTAACTGACTCACTGAATATAATAGTTGGAATCATGATTAAGGTTTCTACTGGTCATAAAGTGGGGGATAGGTGTTCTACTGTTATGAAGTAATAAACTAATCCCCACTAATCCCTACGTGATAATATAATACATCTCTTCTCCCTCTAGCTATGAGTCAAATAATGGGACAGATTGGGTTCCATAGTCTTGGTCGGCAACCAGTCTACCGCAGAAAGCAATGACAACCTACTGCGGGATAATCGTCTGCCCAGTCAGTTATGTTTCTTTCGAGACATGATCGCCCATGGCACTTAACTAACTGACCTCTGAAGGAATTCCGAGATCGAAGTACGACATGGGGGAAAACACCAAATATAAAAACGATATCTGCAAACTTCTTCTGTATGAATGATCTTCTTCAGAAAGTGGGCGATCATGGCTCTTTTTTCTCTTTATAATAAGGTTCACTCTATAAAAAGGCTCAGAGGCCACTAAAGACAGAGGGTACTTTAGGGGATAGTTTATCTAGATTGGAGTAGAAGTTAACTATTAACTCTAGACTTGACCAGCTTAAGATTGTAGTGATCGGGGAAACATACTCCTGAGTGTCTTTTCCAGAGCACGGTGGTTCGCAGACAGAACCTATTTGAGTGATGAAATACGGAAAGAATGTGGGCGGCTTGCTAATATATAAGTGGCATAGCGGGTCCTAGCCGTGAAGGTTAGACCTGGCGAAACCAAGAAATGTAGTTTGTTCGAGTGTTTTTTATGCTAGTAGCGATAGAGCAATGAAAATTTCGCCACATCCCACGTCTGTGTGTGTGTGTGTGCGCGCGCGCGCGCGCGCGCGCGTGTGTGTGTGTGTGTGTGTGTGAGAGAGAGAGAGAGAGAGAGAGAGAGAGAGAGAGCGGTATATACATGCACACACACACACACACACACACACAAAGAAAGTGATTATATATATATATATATATATACAAACAGGGACTTGTACCTACAGAAATAACAAATAGTTTTAAATAAAATAGACGTCATAATGTAGACTTCAGGATCCTTACAGCCAACATATTATCAAAGGTGCACGTTGGCGTTAATGCTAATGATATACAGGACACGAAAATTACTTACAGAAGGGAAAGTTGGAACACGTTTAAAACTATAATTTTGATTAAAAAATAATTAAAATGTAAGGGGGTGTAAACAGACAGTTCCAAAAGAGTATGTATGTATGCCGCATTCACCCTAGTCGGGTTGAGCGGGCTTCCTCCCTGACGGAGCAAGTCTCATTGGGATTTGTTTAAGGGCAGGGTCCCAAGTCCTACCCTGTTATTTAACCCATAACTGGAGGGAACGGACGGATTAATATCTTTCCCAAGGGTACTAGTGCGCAAGTGAGTGCAGTGTGCTCGACTGAAATTGGAACTCGGCTCACCGATTTCCCCCTCCAAGCCGACATCCACCGCACCACAACGCACATCCGTGAACGCTAACAGCACCTGGTATTCCCAAGTGGTCACCCACGTAAGTACTGACCAGGCTCAACGTTGCTTAACTTCGGTGATCGAGCGGGAACCGGTGTATTCAACGTGACATGACCGTTATAAAAGAGTAGTAAAATGGAAAAAGCATAACTCACAATCACTCCAACAATCGTAAGGAGCGAATGAAATGCTCTTTATGCCTGCACAGGCTAGGCTGATGGATCTTCAAATAAACAGCCTCTGAAACACGCAAATGATATGCTGAGTCGGAACTGTGCAAGACAGAAAACCAAGTGTCCTCATACCCAGAGGCAGTCTTGATTTTCAATCAAATGTTGTTCAATAGCCGATTCTTGAACAGCCTGAGTTGTTCTTATAGACCGTCTAGAAGTACCCGAACGTACATTTGCGGGGGCGTGCTGCGTTACTCGTGTTTTTAACCTCAGATTAGTTCGTTCCATATACACCGCTTCACATCGGCATTTCTATTTATAAACAACAAAATTTTTGCGAAAATAGGACAACCTATCTTTAGTGAAGGAAAGAAACACGGTTCGAGTTTGGAACACAGTAAAAAACTTAACTGAAAAGTAACACGACGAAACACATGCTGAAACTTTGTCAGTTATGAACTGACACTTTCTACCAAGCCATGGTAATTTTAAATAAATTGGACAGCGACTAGATCCATAAACTACTGGTTCTTTAAAAAGTATGATTTTTTCTTGTAATCACACGTTTAATAATATTACTAAGGTAACCATTACCTTCAAAAATACTTTTTATATTGGCGAGTTCACTAGCCAACCAGCCAGAGGAACAAATCATAAGGTCAGGGTGAACCAGAGTCTCAATTAAACCTATTTTTCGGGACTTTGGAACGAACAAGCTCCAATTGGTATATAAACCAGTGAATGTGAGTTTACGAAAGACAATATATATATATATATATATATATATATATATATATATGATGTAATGAATATGTATACACCTTGGTTCCCTCTCACAGTAATGTGATTGGCTGGTGTCAGCCATAAATACAGACGAGGGCGAGGATGCATAGAGGTTTACTACTAATAGAGGTCTACGACTATTGACTACGCCTACGTCTCAGGGTACTGCATACGACGAGTACAGTCCATTGCGTCTACGTAAGATTGTTCTACCATTTGCCTAAACTGCTTAACTACCTCGAATGATTTATATATATCCCTTTCCGGGACATATCAGTTGGCGACAGAGAATTCGAAACGAGTTCACAAGAAAAAAAAAACTAATCGACAACACTTACTAACGAAGAACGTTAGACAGAGACGTTGACACTTACAGAAAGTAAGTTTTTCCTCATTTTTTAACACTTACTAACGAGGAATGTTAGAAAAAGAAAAACTTTGGCAACGCTTACAAAACGTAAGAAAGTGCCCCCTATTGTTGGACTTAGAAAATTTGTTGTATACATAAATTGAATACCTTGGCAGAATAGAACAAATTGCTGAATTAATTAAGGTGCTACAAGGTACTTTTCAGCAACAACTTATTCAGCAACAATTCCAACAATAACAACGATTCGTGCAGCAACAAGAAACGTTTGAAAAGTTATTCAAACAACAAGCAAAAGATAATAAATTACTTTTGAATGACGTATGACTAAGGACAAGAAAAGAACCGGGTTCTAGATTTTTTCTGCGAAAGGAATTGCAAATTCACTCTCTGAATTTAAATACGACCCCGACAGTAGTTCAACATTTTCGGTTTATTTTCGTAGATTTGAAACAATTTTTTGCGAAACGATGCGAACAATGGTTGGACGAAGAAAAAATCACGCTATTTTTGCAGAAGTTGGGAACTGAAGAAAATACGAAATGCACGAATTTAATCCTCCCAAAGAAGCCAGAAGAAATTACGTTTAGCGAAACAATAGAAATTTTGTCGAAAATTTTCGACAAAAGAGGTAGACTATTCAATACACGATACAAATGTCTAAATATCGTAAGAGAAAAGGAGAAGGATTTTGTCACATATGCAGGTATGATTAATGCGCAGTGTGAGGCATTTAAATTAAAAGAATTGTCAAGCGATATGTTCAAGTGTCTAATTCTTGTTCAAGAAATTAGATCAATAATCTTCCCTATCATGGAACAGGATCCGAAGATACGCTACAAAAAGTAATCGAAGAATGTCAGCGACTTATAAATATAAAGAAAGATAATACTCGGATTGAGGAGAAGAGCAAACTGTAAGACAACAGAAGTGGATACAGAATAAAGAAAGAAAAATTATAAGCAGTTCGTGTGGAGGACAGCTTATAAAAAAAGATTGTTTCTTTAGGTATAAAAAATGTTTTCATTGTGGGCGTGTAGGCCATGGAAGTTCACATTGTTTGGCAAAACCGAGAAAAGTAAAAGCAAATACGCAAAGATGAACGTAGTTTGGTCGAAAAACAAAATTGAAGAGGGTAAAAGAAGAAAATACTTCAGTGGAAAAATAAATGAGCAGACTGTAAAATTATTACTCGATTCAGGAAGTGATATCTCGGTAATAAATGAGCAAACATGGAAAAAATCGGTTACCTACCGTTGACTAACACAGACAAAATTGCTAAGGGAGTGTCAAGAAAAAGACTTAAGTTTAAAGGTGAATTAAAATGTAACATTTTGTTCATGGGAAAAATTCACAAATCGAAAGTGTATGTGCTTCCTGGTTCAGAAAGTCTCTTTGGTGTAGACTGGATCGTATTGTTTATCTTATGGGAATTACCGGTAAACGCTTTCTGTAACAAAGTTAACGTAACAGAGAACGATAAGACGAAATAAACAGAAATATTTATTGTGGATTTGAAAAGCGAATTCCCACGCGTCTTTTCAGAAGGACTATGTCTGTGCACAAAAACAGAAGTCAACTTCGAAACGAAAGAAAATGTCAAACCAATTTTTAATCCAAAGAGATAACCAATCATTTTCAGTACTAAACACTAAATGACTATTTACAATCATTTTCAGTACTAAACACTAAATGACTATTTACAATCATTTTCAGTACTAAACACTAAATGACTATTTACAATCATTTTCAGTACTAAGCACTAAATGACTATTTACAATCATTTTCAGTACTAAACACTAAATGACTATTTACAATCATTTTCAGTACTAAACACTAAATGACTATTTACAATCATTTTCAGTACTAAACACTAAATGACTATTTACAATCATTTTCAGTACTAAACACAATAAATGACGAGTTAGAAAGGTTGAAGAAAAGTGGCGTAATTTCGAAAGCCAAAAACGTGGATTGGACGTCTCCAACGGTTACCAAAGAGAAGTTAACTCGTCCATATTATCTGAAAAAAGGCTTTAAATTGTATTTCTGTCCCCAGAAATTTATTTTGAATCAACTTTGCTGTGTGTTACCTGCTTGTGGTAAGTGAACGGAAATGAGTTTGTTTTTCTTTGAATTTTAATAATTAATTTTTAATATTTTTTTGGTTTCCCCTTTGTTTATTTTAATTGTTTTTATTTGTTCTTTTGTCAACAACTTAAGTAGTTTGGAAGTTAAAACTCAGTAAACTTCAGTTACTCTTTCCTTTTTTTTTAATTGGAGTAGATAGTTCCTACTATCGCCCGGTCTCACACTCCACCCCTTTCTTTTGAACAAGAGTAGGGGTGATCACCATGTTTCTTGTTCAGGAAGGGGTTCCCGGTTCATCCCTCTTCTTCAGTCTTAGTGTTAGTTCAGCTGGAAGCTCTTTGCAGTTACGGAGTATGGTGGCAACGCCTTTCCATTCTGATGGTACCGGGTTGGCAGTTTCCTGGTTGCTGCTTCCGACTGGTAGTTAGGAGCCCGAACTCTTGCTTAGCATCTTGAGAGGCTGCTCTGATCAACAGTTGAATAATGCCGGGGTTCTTGTAGTGCCATATCGCGCATGGAAGGGCCTCCCTGCATCAACGTTCGGTGGGCAACCCCGAGACCTCATTATGTTGTAGGCCGCGCCAGTTTCCATCCTTCACATGCTGCAAACAAGTGACCGACTGATTCTACTCTAAGACCTCTCCTCAACTGAATCACTATGGAAAAAAGCAAAGTCTGAAAACGCCCAAACCAATCTGCATCTTTTTCATTAACATACGTGGTATCCGCACTAACTTCCTCAGCGTAGACTCATTCCTTCACACTAACTCACCTGATATCTTAGCCTTATGCAAAACTAACCTTAACCCTTCTATCCCCTTTTCTGAGTTCTACGTTCCTGGCAACCTTCCCATCTTCAAGAATGACTCCAATGTTCATATGCATGGGCTTGGTGTGTATGTTAGCGAACACCTCCTAGCTAGGGTGACATCTCTTGAATCCCTGGATCATTATTTCATGTGCTTCCGTCTCTCACTTCTAAGCTCGATTAGCTATCTCTTCTTTCTCTACCGCTCACCTTCCTCCTCTGACTGTTCGTTACTTGACAGCATCTCTGACAATATCGTCAAAGCCATTTCTTCCCATCCCTCTGCCCATATATTTGTGTTTGGTGACTTTAACGCCCACCACACCAAGTGGCTGGAGAACTCTGTCACCGACCCTGCTGGTGTCCACACCATGAATTTTTCAATCACCCAATCCCTCACTCAAGTGGTGGACTTCCCCACGCGTTTCTCCGACAACCCCAACGGAAGGGACTCACTACTAGACCTCTGCTTCACTTCCATCCCAGACTTTTGCACTACCAAACAACTCTGCCCACTCGGGAACTCTGACCACACCGTAGTTTCCGTCAACATTTTATTCCTCTCCCACCCAACCCAAGAAACCCAGACCAGTAGAATATCCTACTGCTACCAAAGGGCAGACTGGGATTCGTTCCGAGACTTCCTCTGTGACGTCCCATGGAACAACGTTTTTAGTCTTCCCATCGAAGAATGTGCATCCGAGGTCTCCTCCTGGGTTAAGGCTGGCATCGATGCCTTTATCCCTGCCAAGAAATTTCTGCCTAAGTCTCATTCGTCTCCATGGTTCTCGCCCGCTTGCTCGGCCGCCATTGCCCACCGGAATCATTTCTTCCGACTCTACCGTAGCTACTCGTCGGACCAAAACAGGCGCCTTTTCATTTCAGCTCGTAATAAGTGTAAACAGATACTTAACGAAGCTAAAACGTTGTTTGCTGCCAGAATGAAACAACGCATAGCATCCGCTAAGTTCGGCACCAAAGACAACTGGCTACTCTGTAAAAGAGTACTTAACAAGAGCAAGTCCACAATACCCCCAGTAATCAATAATTTTGAGGTCCTCACCTCAGCGGACAAGGCTGAATGCTTTGCGAGGAGATTCTCGAACAATTCGAGTCTGGACTCGTCTGGGGTTTTTACACCCGACTTCTCACCTAGAACTGAGGCTCAACTGAATGACGTCCACATTACACCCTCGCTTGTCTCTAAGATAATCTCAAAACTTGACCCCCACAAGGCGAGCAGAGGGGACGAAATCCTAATCATAATCGTAAAGAAATGTGCCCCTGAACTCTCCTCTGTCTTTTCTAAGCTTTACAACTTCTGCCTCTCTGCTTCCTGCTTTCCTGCCTGTTGGAAATCTTCCTCTGTAGTTCCTATATTCAAAACTCCGGAGAACCCTCGGACCCCGCAAATTACCGCCCTATCAGCCTTCTTCCGATCTTTGGCAAAGTGTTCGAGGCCATTATCAACGCCGAGCTCGTTCAGCACCTCACAGAACACAGGCTCCTCTCGGACAAGCAGTATGGTTTCCGCTTCACCAGGTCTACTGCCGATATGCTAACGACCATCACCGAGTATATATACCAGGCACTCGACAGGAATGTAGAAGCCCGAGCCGTCGCCTTGGATATCTCTAAAGCGTTCGACAGAGTTTGGCATGCTGGCCTTCTATGAAAACTACGGAGCTATGGTATAGCTGGACAATTGTTTGAACTAGTCCAGTCATTCCTATCTAACCCCACATTGAAATTGGTATGAAACGGACATGCCTCCCAGAGCTATCATACAAACGCGGGTGTCCCTCAAGACTCTATCCTAGGTCCTACGCTCTTTCTGATCTACATTAATGATCTCCCCGATACCATAATATCCCAAGTAGGTATGTACGCCGATAACACCACAGTTTACTCTCGCCTCGATCAAAAATCTGGTGTGGGCGACAAAGCTAACCTTGCCTCCCAGAGAGTAAAACACTACGCCTGCTTGGTCTCACACGTTCAGCGGACCTCAAGTGGAATGACTATATCGAATCCATTGCTAAATCCGCTGCTATGAAAGTCGGTTTTCTGTGCAGGGCCCGGAGATTTTTTCCGTCTGAATCTATCCTGCACATTTATAAATCTACCATCCGCCCGCGCATTGAATACTGCTGCCATATTTAGTCGGGTGCTCCTGCTATCCTCCTCGGGCTTCTCGACAAGGTACAGCTGAGGGTCTGTAATGTGATCGATACTGACTTGGCAGACCGCCTGCAGTCTCTCTCTCACCTGCGAGACGTGGCTTCCCTCTCTTCTATAAATACTTTCATGGATAGCTAGCAGAACAATGACAAGATGTAACGTGTTTGAAATTTATCTAGCACAACCAAAGACGGAAAGTCGAGAAGGAATTGGCACATAAAAAAAATATTTTAAATCCAAAACAAATCATGTATTTTAATTTGTATAATATAACTTTATATAAATTATTGTTATGGTGCCCTATCTACATTGGAATGAACTCTTCCTCCTTCATAAATACTAACCTGCAAGACTTCCTAAAGGAGGCAGTCGAGACGCGGTGTAACTTGACATTTCGGACGGACACTGCTATCCGCTGACTAATAACTTTCTTATTTTGTACAAATGTTCTGCTATTCCGATACACTGGTTCAACCTACCTTCTTCTTTTCGTGTTTTTCTTCCTGGTCCTAACAGGCCACAACAATTATACAAATTAAAATACCTGATATATCATATTATATATATTATTTATATATTTGTATAATGTATATTGATTGTTATATTTAACCCTGGAACAGTAACCATTAATTAAAGTCACACCACTACTAAATATCAAAAAATATAAAAAAAATATTAAATATAAATCTTTATTTGAAATATTTTACATGCAGGCATTTGAAAATTTGTACTTTCAGTTAACAATCATAGGACTTGAAAACATGTTATTTAGGTAAGAAAATCAGGCACTGAAAATTTAATTCAATTGTAATTAAAATGGCGTCATTTGCGATGGGTACTATATACCCAGGATGTGCGTTGTGGTACAGTGGATATCGGCTCGGAACGAGACAACCGGGGAGCCGAGTTCGAATTCCAGCTGAATCCATTGTATTCACTTACGCGCAAATACCCTTGGGAAAGGTATTAATTCGTCTCTTCCTTCCAGTTATGGGTTAAATAGCAGGACAGATTGGGTTCTATAGCCTTGGTCGGCAACCAGTCTACCGCAGAAAGCAATGGCAACCTACTGCGGAATAATCTTCTGCCCAGTCAGTCATGTCTCTTTCGAGACATGATCGCCCAAGCGTTTATAACGTATGGCACCTAAACTGACTGACTATATACCCATGGTTAATGTTCTCGGATTAATTTGGGATGTGCGTTCTTATGCAGAAGATATCAGTTCAAAACGGTAAATCCGATAGTCGAGTTCGAATTCCAGTTACGTCGTTGCATTCACTTACGCGCAAAAGATATTAATCTGCCGCTTCTTCCTACAGTTATTGGCTGAATAGGCGGACAGATTGTCTTCTACCGTAGAAAGAAATGCTGACCTACTGCGGGATAATCTGCCTAGTCGGTCATATCACTTTTGAGACAGGTCCGGTCAATCGTGTATCGTGTATAACTAGTTTTAATTTGTAATGTATGGGAGAGAACTCGAACATAATTTGAAAGTTATTTCCCTTAGATTGTGATTCACTTGTTTTTGTTTTTGTTGATGGTGATTCACTGTTTTTTGGTGATTCACTTGTTTTTGTTGCACAGAAATCACAATATTTGATCAGTCTATAAACACTGACATTTTTTAAATATTTAACAAACTTGGCAGTTAGTGACAACAAACGAAGGAATTTTTTTTTTTTAATCATCTCACCCCAAGCAAGGCATTCCACTGCCACTATTGCGCATGGGGCTACATAGGGGAAGGTAAAGAGAAGGAGTGGTTAGACATAGGGAATGTCAGGAGGAAGGTGACAGATGAGTAAGGATAGCGAGGATGAGGGTTGGGCAGATGGGAAGAGTGTTTGATAGAATGGGAGCAGGTTATTGTGTTAGGAGGTGTCTATTGACCTTACATTTAAACTCCTGGAGATTGTAGCCGTCGGGGAAGCAATCGTTTGGAAGAGAATTCCACAGTCGGGAAGTGCGAGGAAAGAAACTGTTGGAGTAGAAGTTGCGGTTGCATTTTATCGGTTTCATTATTATGTATGTACTTATTTATATATTTTATGTGTTATTTTGAAATTGATATCCAAAACTCGTGTCCAACGTATGGCAATCTTCGCTTTAATCCGCCATAGCAGGAAGAATGACGATTTATTTGTGGACGATGTTGAGAATTTTTAAAATAAAGCCATTCAACAAGTAGAGAATTGTTAACACTAGATATAATGTTCGAGATTCTTTAAAAGAAGGGTAGGATTTACTTCCACTAAATTGTTAAAAAAAAAAAAGAAAAAAAAAACAACAAAAAAAACAAAACGACAAAAACAACATAGTATGAATAAAAAAGGTCCCAAACTTAATAAAACAAACTTTTTGTCATCAAAATGTTTATATTATTATTAAGAGAAAAGATCAAAGTAATTTCTAATTATTTTTAAAAAAATTTTAATCCCTTCGAACATTTTCGAAATTTTGTTAGAAAATTTTATTTTGATTTGAGTGAGCGGCTAAAAAAAGTTTACGATTATTTTACAATGGAAAACGTAATGATGACGTCACCCACATTTTTTACCGGTGATAAACACATTAATTTGGAAATTCGTGCAAAAATCCAATTATTGTCATATTTTAAGGAGACTTTCAGTACTTATTCACCAATGAATGAAATTATTTATGAAATTATGTTAAAAAATCTTGGTGAAAATATTTATTTTTAAACTCTGTTACCCTCCTCCTCTACGTAAATCCCTGAATTTTTTATAAATTTTAATGTGTATACACCGGCTGAGCTAAGAAAAAAGAAGGAATTATTGTGTGTGTGTGTGTGTGTGTGTGTGTGTGTATGTCTACCGTATCTATTTATATATATATATATATATATATATATATATATATATATATATATAATGATATATATATATAATGATATATATAAACCGTATGTTATCTATAAATATTAAACAATATATTGACCGTTTATTTTTATATATATATATGAATAGATTATATATATATATATATATATATATATATACACAGAATCTATATATTTATATATATACAACGTATCTATTTAATTATATATAAATAAAAAAATCATATATACGAAGTGCATATTATATGTAAATATTAGACTATATATATATATACATCATTTATTTATATATGTATAAATAAATTAAATATATATACACCGTATCTATTTATTTATATATACACACCGTATTTATTTATTTATATATAAATAAAAAAAATCATATATATAAGCTGTATAGTATATGAAAATATTAAACGATATATATACACCGATTATTTATATATATATAAATAAATTAAGTATACATACACCTTATCTATTTATTTATATATATACACCGTATCTATTTATTTATATATATATAAAAAATTATATATATTATTTACATATATATATATATATATATATATATATATATATATAAATGATATATATAAACCGTATGATATCTATAAATATTAAACAATATATTCACCGTTTATTTTTATATATATATATATATATATATATATATATATATATATATATATAATATATATATATATATATATATATATAATACACCGTATCTATTTATTTATATATATACACCGTATCTATTTATTTATATATATATAAAATTATTTATATTAACCGTATATTATATGTAAATGTTAAACTATATATATACACCGTTTATTTATATATATATAAACAAATTATATATATATATATATATATATACACACTGTATCTATTTATTTATATATATATATATATATATATACACCGTATCTATTTATTTATATATATATATAAAAATGACATATATAAACCGTATGTTATCTATAAATATTAAGCAATATATTCACCGTTTACTTATATATATATATAAATAGATTATATATATATATATATATATATATATATATATATATATATATATATACATATACACCGTATCTATTTATTTATATATATACACCGTATCTATTTATTTATATATATAAAAAATTATTTATATTAACTGCATATTATATGTAAATGTTAAACGATATATATACACAGTTTATTTATACATATATAGACAAATTTTATATATATATATATATATATATATATATATATATATACATATATATATACCCTGTATCTATTTATTTATATATATATATAAAAATGATATATATAAACCGTATGTTATCTATAAATATTCAGCGTTTATATATATATATATATATATTATATATATATACATATACACTGTATCTATTTATTTATATATATACATCCTCTCTATTTATTCATATACATATATATATATATATATATATATATATACACCGTATCTAATCAATACAACGTTAACCCAATCTGTGAATGCAAGGAATTCAACTGGAATTTGAACCTGATTTCTCGTCCCGAGCCGATATCCACTGGACTACAACGCACATAACAAAAATTTTAAAAAATAAAAAAAAAAGATAAAAATTTTAAAAAATGGATAAAATAAAATTAAACATAAAACCAAATTCACTCAGACATAGTCTAAACTTGGAAAAGCATAATATGACAAAGGATGAGATACAAAGTAAAATAAATGAAATAGGAAATAATGATAAAACGGGTTATTCAGTTTAAAGAAGTACACCTGAAGGACGAATCAATGCTAAGGAATTTTTGCCTTTTGCTATTCATTGCTTCAGAATGAATATTATTAAAAGTTGTTAAGGGGAAGCAACCCAAAATAAAATATTCTGATTTACCTCCCTTAGTTGTTCTGTTTTCGTTTTTTTTTGTTTTTTGTTTGTTTGTTTTGGATATGTTTTCTAAGTTTGGATTGCATAGCGAACATTAAACTCACTATTCAGTCGCAGGCAATGTTGCCAGATAAGCTTGGTAAATACTTCTTCTTCTTCTTCTTCTTCTTCTTCTTCTTCTTCTTCTTCTATGTGCCTTGTCCTTTCAGGACGTCGGCGATCATGACTTTCCACTACTCCCTATCGATGGTGGCTTTTAGCACGCCTTCTCCTGTTACACCATGCAACCCTCGTTCCGTCATCCACCTGCTCAGATCCTTCAAATATGTTATCCGTTGCTTTCCCCTGTCTCTTTTCCCCTCTATCTGGTCTATTAGTATCAGGTTCTCCAAGCCCTCCTTCCTCATTGCATGTCCCAGGAACTTTAGCTGTTTCTTCCTGATGCTCAGTATTAATTTCCCTTTCGTTGCCATTCTTTCCAACACCTCATCATTGCCCACATGCTCGGTCCATGATATCCGCAGCATCCTTCTGTCGAACCATATTTCCGCTGCTTCAAGTTTTTCCCTCATCTTTGATGATATTGTTCAGCCTTCACTGCCATACTGAAGAACTGACATTACATAGCAATCCAGTACTCTCTTCTTTGTTTCTAGCAAACTTGTCCTGTTTCTTAATGCTTTACTCAACTTCTGGAATGCTTCCTTCGCCATGCCAATTCGCCTTCGAATCTCTGTGTCGCACTTTCCGTCTTCTGTTAGAATACTTCCCAGGTATTTCAATTTTTGTACCTGCTTGATTTTAGTATCCCCGACTTGTATTTGGCATATTGGGCCGCCCTTTTTACTGATGACCATGCATTCGGTTTTCTTGCAGTTTATTTTTTGTCCTTTCTTGTCACTCTCTTCAGCTACCTGCTGTAGGAGGTGTTTTAGTTTCCTTTCTGTGTCTGCTATCAGCACTGTATCATCTGCGTACCTTCTGTTGTTCAAATTGTAGCTTCCGATGACCACGTAAAAGTATTCTAATGATTTTTAGGCGTATTCACGTGGCAGTTACCCATAGTATCACATTTGTTTTGGCTCTGTATTGTTCACAGGGTGAAGAGTCGTTTATCTTCTATCGAATATCATAGAGAATTGATGATACCCTTAATGAATTTTACTCGGCTAATTTTCACATAAGGGGTGACAGTAATGTTTACCAGAAAATCGATGAGGAAGGCAGACATTGCAGAGACTTTGCCATCGCTCATGGTTTGACCCAGATCATATGAAGAACCCAAGAAAGATTCTCACGAACCTCATCCGGGTATGATGTGTGAGATGGGATGTGCGTTGTGGCGCAGTGGATATAGGCTCGGAACAAGAAATTGGAGAGCCGAGTTGGAATTCCAGTTATATTCCTTGCATTCACTTACGCGTAAATACTCTTGAGAAAGATATTAATCCGTCTATTCCCTCCAGTTATGGGTTAAATAACAGAACATATTGGGTTCTATAGCCTTGGCTGGCAATTATTCTACTACAGAAAGTAATTGCAACCTACTGCGGGATAAATTTTCTGCTCTGTCATTTATTTGTCTTTCGAGACATGATCGCCTAACCGTGTATCACGTATGGCACTTAACTGACAGGAGTAAACGGATTGTGTTATCAGCTAACTTGGGAATACATAGCTGTAAATCTTAGCTGTATGAAATCATTGCATTTTTTTTACCCGCTTTTGTGGTAGGAAAAATCTTGGCTCTTTCACCATAACAATGCACCTGAGTATCCGTCAGTTTTTGTCCTAGAATAATATCACCGCACTGGAACACTCCTCCACCGGCTATTCACCTGAACTTGCGCCGTGTAATTTTTTCTTTTCTTCAAGCTCAAGTGGTTTATCAAGGGGATCCGTTTTGTAGGCGTGGAGGTCATCAAAAGTGCCACAATGACGAAGCTGAGAGGCACCCAAGAGGAATCCTTCCAGCACGGCATGGAAAAGGACGAAGGAGCGCATTACTCGAAGCTGATTACTTTGAAAGGTAAACCATGATCTTTGTTATTTCGAATTGGAATAATTTGTTTGTTGTTGGTTGGTCGTTTTGTTTTTATAGCAAATCAATCTCGGCAGGTCATTTATTGCTAGCTAAACTTTATTTATTTATTGCTGGTAATACCTTTTTCTTTCAGCAATTTAATGTTGTTTTTTATATAAGTTTTGTGTCTAGTAATATATTTCTTCTTTTCGAGTACCAAAATTCATTGGGATTTATTTTAAAGGGCAGGGTCGCCAAGTCCTTCCCTTGTTATTTAACTCATAACTGGAGGTAAGGGAAGGATTAATACCTTCCCAAGGGTACCAGTGCTTAAGTGAATGCAGGGTATTCAACTGGAATTCGAACTCGACTCACCGATTTCTCTTTCCGAGCCGATATCCACTGCACCACAGCATCCGTCACTATACGCTTACAACACCTGGTATTCCCAAGCTGTCACCCATCTATTAAATGACCAAATTGTTTGTAATACCAGTCCCAATAATTTTCAATCCGACTTCGTATACCCAAGTATAAATTTGATTATGAGGGTTTGATTTAAGAGTGTCACCCATTATGATTCATTATGATTTTGTAATCATCGGCCATTTTCTTTCACGTTTTTTTAAGTAATGTGGATCGCCAGCATCTTCATAATGTCATTATTTGCTTTTAGAGTTACACGTGCTAACCTTTTAAGCATTTGTTGCTGCTGGTAGTCCTGGAGTGGTGGTGTTTTTTTCTGTCGTCTGCTGCAGTTCTTTGTAATTATGTAGCGTCAGTCCACAAGGTTTGAAAATGATGCTCCTCTCTAAGACCTTCAGTCTTTAATCGCTCGAAGCCCTTTTAATAATAGATTTGAGAAAATAAGCACATGCAGCTGAAAGCTTAGAGATTTCTGAACGAGTATAGATATTTCTGAACGCGTTTAGATATTTCTGAACGCGTTTAGATATTTCTGAACGCGTTTGGAGATTTCTGAACGAGTATAGATATTTCTGAACGCGTTTAGATATTTCTGAACGCGTTTAGATATTTCTGAACGCGTTTAGATATTTCTGAACGAGTATAGATATTTCTGAACGCGTTTAGATATTTCTGAACGCGTTTGGAGATTTCTGAACGAGTTTAGATATTTCCGAACAAGTTTAGTGCCATAAATGACATTCGTATGAAAGTCTCAATCTTATGTGGGTACTTAAGAACAGGACTTGTTTTTTTTAGGAAGTTATGTCGAGGTTCTTTTTCAGAAATAACGACACACTGGCGGACTGATGATAAATGTCACTCTTTTCTGTCCCAGAAATAAGTTAGGTTAAGTAAAGATAAGAATCGTTAAAACAGGCGAGCCTTGCGCTGAGGTGGAACGACCAAATTACTTACTTCATGAGTGGAACTGCAAGACACGTTTCGGATCTGTTCCATTATCGCCCTCTCTTTTTATTTTTCTACTCTCCAATCTGATGAATTCTTCTATTCTTTCTTTATGTTCTTAATTTTTTTTTCTGTGTTTTTCTATCACAAACTCTCATGAAATTCTTTTCTTTTCGTCTCATTACCTTTCATTGGCTTTATTTCTTTGACCACTTCATTTACTCGGAAAGTTACCAGACTCAATGTAACATTAACTCCAAATCCGTAGAATCAACAAAGAAAAATAAATTCCTTTTTTTAAAACCTAGAAAAAATTTTCTCGTTTGGAAAATTTGACCATGAACATTTTTTACAGTCATTTTTTCGTAGCCATTTTTTATGCATATAATAGTACTATTATGTCAGTAACATCTGTCATAATTTCTGTCCAAGGCTTTAATTTTATATTGTCAATGAATTTCAGCGCCCAAATCTTCTGATTTGTTTTTGTTGGTTTTACGGTATTTGTATTATTTGTAAAAAAATCAGTTTGTAGATCAGGTTTCATCGATGTATTTCTGCTCGAGAGTACGATGTATTGCTGTATGTAAAGTCGATTTTTATACTTTCATCGCGTTTTGACACTAGTTTGGGGGTTAACTATTTACCCATAGCTGGGACCCTAAAAGATACTACCACCCCGGTTCAGAGTGGACTTGGGTACAACAGCAATTAAGAAGTGGTTCCACGCTCTTCTGAACCTCCCAGTCAGAGACTTTTCTGCCAGATGCAGTTTATCGTCATACCCAGGACATAAAATAAAAAAAAATACATTTCCAAATGAAGGTTATTTGCAATACTTATTTAAAAAGGTTATTATGAGCAAAAATTTGCATTCTGCATATCGTAGCGTATGGAATTTAAAAAGTTGAGAGTTTAGGTGGGTGTATGTGTACATGTAAACAATTAAAGAAGATGCATAAAAAAACCTTGGGTTTTTTTCTACGGACAGCTTATTCCTTTTTATAATGACTGTAGGTAAATAAAGTTCTCATTGTCTCTTGGGTGTGTCCGCTTTCTTTTTCTGTTTTAGAAATAGGTTAGAGAAAGTAAGGATTAAAGTGATCGAGCTCAGGTCAGTCTTGCGCAGTGTTGGAAAAATAAAAGAAAATTTATATTTCCTTTAACGTTGAAAGGTTGAAACATAAGTATCGTATGTCCGCTCTTTTTGTTTTGTTCAGACCAGAATCGTTATAATGTCTACGTTAAAGTAAAACTTGTGCTGAGTTGGAACGACCAAAGAAAAAGGTTGATTTACATTTTAGGTAGAGGTTTTGAAAGACACGTGTGAAAGCCATGCTTTACAAAGTGAAATGTGAATTCAGTCAGATCGTAGAAACTACGTTCCCCAGCGGGGAAATAATTTCCACTCTTCCCGACTGTGGAATTCCCTTCCACATGATTGCTTCCCTGACGGCTACAATCTCCAGGAGATTAAATGTAAGGTCAGTAGACACCTCCTAACGCACTAACTCGCTCCCATTCTTTCAAACACTCTTCCCATCTGCCCAACCCTCATCCTCGGTATCCTTACCCATCTATCACTTTCCTTCTGACATTTCCTATATCTAACCACTCCTCCTCTTTACCTTCCCCTATATAGCCCCATGCGCAATAGTGGCAGTGGAATGCTTTGCTTGGGGTGAAATGGTTACAAAAAAACCAAAAAAAAAAACCCCCAAAAAAACATCATCCTACATTTTAAAGCAAGGGAGAGAAAGAGTATCAACAACATTGTCGCTTTGTTCAAACATCTTTAGTAAAATTCTGTCAATAGAGAAAAAAAATTATGGAAAAATCCTTAAAATTCTGAATTGCACGAAGCTTCAAGATTAGCAAATTATTTTGTTTTGAAGGAACTGTAAGCCTCTTCAATTGTATTTTTCATTGGACCATACGGTAGCAAAAAAAATGACAGACAAAACCTATTAATCGTAACTGCACTTAATACGAATCTTGATTGGAGAATTTCCCATTGTCCGTTATTATCACTTTCTTGTTACTTTCGAATTTAGAAAAGAGTATCTTGGCAATAAATAATGCAAAATGTGCCAACAAGAATTTGAGGACTTATGTTTTCCCTTGAGAAAATGGCACACAGAATGTAACAATTACGTCTTCTGTTGAATGTGACGATTTTGTATGTTTTGCCGTTGGGAAATGTCCATCGTGGCGATACGTGTGTAGATTTAATCCATTTTCATCGACTAGACCAAAATTGGTAAAAACATTCATAATGAATAGCATATTCTGTTCTTGCATTAAGAGGTTAATAAGAGTTTCTATCTTCGAGAAGTAACATTAAACACTTTCGTTTGAAATACATTAATAATAATACTTTTAAGTTTTCCGGTTGACTGACTAGGATTTCGTTTTCCTTAAAATTTTGAATAATCAAATTAGGATCATTATCTATCTATCTATCTATCTATCTATCTATCTATCTATCTATCTATCTATCTATCTATCTATCTATTTCTCACTTGTGTATGATCATGTTATTCGAACCGAGTTAAAAGCCAGGATGTGAAATATTGTTTTTTAAGTGTTCAAATCTATCTAAATCTATCTATCTATCTATCTATCTATCTATCTATCTATCTATCTATCTATTTCTCACTTGTGTATGATCATGTTATTCGAACCGAGTTAAAAGCCAGGATGTGAAATATTGTTTTTTAAGTGTTAAATCTATCTATCTATCTATCTATCTATCTATCTATCTATCTATCTATCTATCTATCTATCTATCTATTTCTCACTTGTGTATGATCATGTTATTCGAACCGAGTTAAAAGCCAGGATGTGAAATATTGTTTTTTAAGTGAAATTCTAAATCTATCTATCTATCTATCTATCTATCTATCTATCTATCTATCTATCTATCTATCATGGGGAAAATACTTTGCGAGCTTAATAATAACAATATTACCAACTATAAACACATGTCAAAAATATTATATTGCATTGCCAAACTTCATTGAATCCATTCTTAAGGAATCTATCGTATTTTTATCTAAAACAGACGGTAAAAACGTATCCAAATACACGTGAGAATAACCAAGAAATATAATGTTTACCACACACACACACACACACACACACACACACTTACGAATATATATCTAATGCCAACGTAGATAAACTAGAATTTTTTTTACACTTACATACATATAGCGATGTTTTTTTTAATTTTATTTCAGATAGGCCTGGAATCCGTTAATTTCTTGAAACTTCGGATAGTCGCATCATTTTTTTTTTTTTGCATTTAATACTAATGCGTGTTTAAAGGAGACGAATGCACGTGGTACATGACTGACCAATGAAAATCAAACAACACATGAGTAAAAATACCAGAATTTCTTTTTTCTTTTTCTCCATATCTTATTCTCTGAAGAAGCTTTAATAAAAGTGAGACATGTTAGATTGATAAACGTTTCCTATTTGTTCGTTATCTTATGCTTCCTTGGGATTCCAATCTATATTTTATCCCAAACTTACCTACCTACCTACCGAAAACATTTCTTTCTTTCTTTCTTTCTTTCTTTCTTTCAACAGTAGTAACTAGCATTGTACTACGGGTTCTTATTAATATTGTATTTATCGCCCGACGGGCACTCAGAATAAAAACATTTTTTATTGCAATATTAGCAGAGTCTTCGTAGTCTCATATGTGTGATGCAATAAGTTTCTTCAGTAATTAAGGTCTTTGTTAATTATCACTACTGTGTTTCGCCAAAGTCCGACTTCAGCTTGTTGATGTGATTATTTTATGTGCGCATATTAGGAATTCTTAATCAGTAAGCTTCGATCTTTTTTTTTACAGTTTCCTCTTGTGATTCATTTTGCAGACATTCCACTGCTAATTAGTTAATTAATTATTATTATTAATAATTGAGCACTGAAATATGTTTGCTGTGTTTCTTGTCATTTTTCAGGAATTTTTATTCGGTTCAAAACTCATACCTTTTCTGTCCTCTTCTTTATTTTGCTTAGGGACGGACAATTTCTTTACAACACACAGTTTATTCTTTTGCTTCATTTTCAATTCGCTTTCTGTGTTTATGGGGTTCTTTACCTGATCTGGCTTTTCCTCGACAATCGACATTTTTCATAACATTCCAATCGTCTAGAAAAACACGACTAAGCGCAAGTATATAGAATCAATTATCTAATCGAAACTTATTTATAAATGGAACTTTGTCTGTGTGTTTGTATGCATGTGTGTCCGTTACTTATAGACTCCGGAAAGGCCTAAACGATTTTTTTGAAAATTTACACAGTTGTACTATAAGCGTCTGTGAGTGTTCTTAGCTAGGTTTTGTGTCGAGGTACCCCTGATAAATATTGAAAATCGATAATCGAAAAAGTCGGGTTATAGAAGGAGTGATCCGATTTTAATCAAATTTGATACACTCATAGACAAAGACATAAGAAACGATATTCAGAAGTTTCAAGGTTGCAGTTCTTACAATAGTGCAGAAAATCGATAATATATATATATAGAAGGCAAGATGTTTGTGTGTGTGTGTCTGTTTATCTGTCTGTATGTCCTTTATACAAATCCACAATTTTTATCCGATTCTCACCAAACTTCACATAAATATTCTTTAGGCTGAGTCTGAGCTCCAGGACCATGGATTAGTTTTAAAGCTTGCATTACACCCGAGCAACGCCGGGCTATACTGCGAGTCCTGTTATGTCGAAAACTCTAAAGTAATTCAGAAAATCAACATATATTAACGTTTCAAAAAATATGAAAGGAAACATAAACATTTATCAACCAGAATTTATTTCTGAAAAATAAATATCTTCATTAATTCCTCTTTATTTTCTTTAGAAAATCATTACAAATGTATTCACATGTTACATAACTTGTGTTCTATAATTAATTACGTTTTAATAGAATTATTTTTTGTTACTTGACCCGAAGCAAGGCAATAAAGCCACTAAGATGCAAGAGGAGTTGCTGAGTCTGAAAGAATAAGAAAAATGATAAACATTATTAAAGAGAACAATAAAAAAAATAGGAATCAATAGGGCAGTAGAATGTCTTAATATTGGAAGACCAGAATTAATGTCTCCAATTCTCAGATTCTGGTAAACATATCCCAATAAAAATGGAAGTGCCTATTTCGGTTGAACAAAGACAAACATGTTTACAAATATTAGATTTTATTAAAACTTTGCTGATTGCTGGCTGTGAAGAAGAAGAAAAGGAAAAAGAACATTATGATGGAGAAAAGATAATAAAAGAAGAGGAATCAAGAAGGCAGGATAGCAATTTATATTTTTGAAGACCAAATGTGATTCGAAAGCAAGAATCCAGGAGAGAGTTACTCAAGTGAGTAGTGCTGGATATAAAAGAAAATGTATTTTTTAATAGTAAGGCTTACATTGTACAAGACCCGGAGGCCACTCAAGCTAGAGGGTTACGTTAAGGGGTAATTTATATTGATATGAGGGAAATATAACTTATTAATTCTATACTTGAGATGGTTAATGTCGCATTGATCGGAGAAACATTCTCTTGAGAGTCTACTCCACAGACGGAGGTTTGCGGGAAAAAAAAAATGTTTGATTGTGTTATGAAGTCTCCCCTTTTTCATGAAGATGGACTCGTCTAGAGTATACATATATTCCTACTATAGAAGCGAGACGGAAGATACCGAGAAAGATACCGAGGTTTCACGGAGAATACAGCGTCAGTAGTTCATAGTAGCTCTGTGTTCCACTCAGCCAGAAGATTATTACGCAGCAAACGTCAGCTTCCGAAGTGGACATGATTAATATACTACGGCTTCACTTCAGCGACTTGTATATATACTTCTTACTAAATCGTATTCCTGGACTACTAACCTTCGTTCAAGTTTGTATACTTACGTTAATATTAAGTTTGTATAATTACGTTAATACTTATTTTTCTATCTCAAATTATGGTTGTTGTTCCTTTATTTGTGCGGTTCCCATTCCCGGGATCCACAACAGATTGGAACTTACTTCTTTCCAATCTATTTATCAAAACTGTTGCCTACTTCATTTTCCGCGACCGAAATCTAAGGGAAGCGACGGATTAATACCTTTTCGCAAGGGTCACTTGCGCGCAAATACCCTTGGGAAAGGTACTAATCCATCTCTTCCTTCCAGTTATTGGTTAAATAACAGGACAGACTGGGTTCTATAGCCTGTCTACCGCAGAAAGCAATGGCAACCTACTGCGGGATAATCTTCTGCCCAGTCAGTCATGTCTCTTTCGAGACATGATCGCCCAAGCGTGTATCACGTATGGCACTTAACTGACTGACTAGTGCTTAAGTGAATGCATGGTACTCAACTGGAATTCGAACTCGGCTCAGCGATTTCTCCTTCTAAGCCGACATCCACTGCACCACAACGCACATCCGTCACTGAACGCTTACAGCGTCTGGTATTCCCAAGCGGTCACTCATATAAGTACTGACCAGGATCACGTTGCTTAACTTCGGTGATCGAACGAGAACCGGTGTATTCAACGTGATATGCCGTAAAGCACTTAACTGAGTGACGCATATTATTTGCATGATTTGTATTATTCTTTTTTGTTGTGATCTTTATTTTTAGTTGTTACCAGCAGTATAGCCCGGCGTTCATCGGGTGTAATGAAAGTTTTAAAACTAATCCATGGTCCTGGAGCTCAGACTCAGCCTAAAGAATATCTGTGTGAAGTTTGGTGAGAATCGGATAAAAATTGTGGATTTGTATAAAGGACATACAGACAGATAAACAGACACACACAAACATCTTGTCGTATATATATATATATATATATATATATATATATATAATCGATTTTCTGCACTTTTGTAAGAACTGCAGCCTTGAAACTTCTGAAGATCGTTTCTTATGACTTTGTCTATGAGTGTATCAAATTTGATTAAAATCGAACTACCCGATTTTTCAATTATCGATTTTCGATATTTATCAGTGGTACCTCGACACAAAACCTAGCTAACAACACTTGCAGACGCTTATAGTACAACTGTGTAAATTTTCAAGTAAATCGGTTTAGCTGTTTTGGAATCTATAGGTAACGGGCACACACACACACACACACACACACACACACACACACACACACACACACACACACACACACACAGAGTCCCATTTATAAATAAGTTTAGATTGTTTATTGCAAATGTTTTTAATTCTGTTTGTTGAGCAGTTGTATCATTTATTTTACATTTAACCATGTCCACTCTACAGTCATTATTTTATTTTATTTTTCTTAGTTTTCTAAGGTGTACTCTTCCATTGTATGCGTGTGGAGGGATAACACCTTTTCTATTCAGCAAAGCAGAACGATCTATCAAATTTCTGGCAATAAAATATCTGCAGTGATATTCGTCATATCTTCCATAACTCAAAATGGGCGATGCCTTTCATATTTACCCAAACACAAAAAAATGTGCTTCTGCAGATGGAGTTCTAGTTTTAGTGTTGGAAAGAGTTTCTTATTTTATTTTCTGGTGACATGCACAATCTACTTTTCATTACCGGCAAAAATGCGAGGCAAAGAACAAAAGATTAGCAGATGGTGGAACGTTGTGTTTGGGTCTCGAGCCAAATCTCATGAAAAACATAGTTTCCCACTTCTATTTTTCCAGGATTTCGCAATTAAACTCTGAGTTTTGGGTAGAAATTCTAAAGAATTGATCCTAACGAGAGGTCCTTACCATTCAACCGAGATTCTACCTTCGGTGGTCGAAACTTAACTCATAGCACTGAAATACATAAGTATTTTCTGAAAACACAAATATAATATTATTATATTAGGTCTTCCCTCTCTTACTCTCTTCCTGACACCCCCTGCAACCTCTGACTCCTCAACATTTCTCCTATGTAACCCCCTGCACAACAGTGGCAGTAAAATGCCTTTTTATTATTGGAGTTTATAATACATTCATTTTGTCGCTACACGAGAGCTGTCGTGTTTCGGTGGTATTTCTAACACCTCATGAGGCGATATACGGTTGGAAGAGTTGGGAAATGATATATATATAAATTTCAACCTATTGTTCTCTTATTCTAGTGAGTTTGGCTTCTTCTTCGATGTGCCTTGTCTTTTCAGGACGTAGGCGATCGTGACCTTCCACGTTTCCCTATCACTGGTGGCTCTTAGCACGCTTTCTCTTGTTACATCACGCAACCACCACCAACTCAGGCCAGTCACTACATTTTTTTTTTAATCATCTCACCCCAAGCAAGGCATTCCACTGCCACTATTGCGCATGGGGCTACATAGGGGAAGGTAAAGAGAAGGAGTGGTTAGACATAGGGAATGTCAGGAGGAAGGTGACAGATGAGTAAGGATAGCGAGGATGAGGGTTGGGCAGATGGGAAGAGTGTTTGATAGAATGGGAGCAGGTTAGTGTGTTAGGAGGTGTCTATTGACCTTACATTTAAACTCCTGGAGATTGTAGCCGTCGGGGAAGCAATCGTGTGGAAGAGAATTCCACAGTCGGGAAGTGCGAGGAAAGAAACTGTTGGAGTAGAAGCTACGGCTGCATTTTATCGGTTTTACTGTAAAAGGGTGGGATCTAGTTGCTAATCTAGTATCGCGTTCAAATTCGTGTTTAGGGGGCACCAGTGATCTAAGTTCATCGGAGCAGAAGCCGTGAAAGTATTTATAGAAGAGACACAGGGAAGCCACGTCGCGCCGGTGGGAGAGAGACTGCAAGCGGTCTGCCAAGTCGGTATCTATCACATTGCAGACCCTCCTCTGAACCTTATCGAGAAGCCCGAGGAGAACAGCAGGGGCACCCGACCAGATATGGCAACAGTATTCAATGCACAGGCGGATGGTAGATTTATAAATGTGCAGGATAGATTTAGACGGAAAAAACTTCCAGGCCCTACACTGAGAACCGACTTTCATAGCAGCGGATTTAGCAATGGATTCGATATAGTCATTCCATTTGAGGTCCGCTGAAAGTGTGAGACCAAGGAGGCGTAGTGTTTTACTCTCTGGGAGGCAAGCCTGGTCCATGCTAATGGGAAGTAAGTGAGATTGTCGATGATGGTTAATTGAGAGTAGCTTCGTTTTAGAAGCATTAAAATTTACCAGCCATTTCTTACCCCAATCCAATATGGATTGGAGGTCTTTTTCAATCTCGGCTGCGAGGTTAGCTTTGACGCCTACCCCAGATTTTTGTAGGAGGCGAGAGTAAACTGTGGTGTCATCGGCGTACAAACCTATTTGGGCTCTTATGGAATCTTGCCATCTCCCCGCTCAAGCAAGTCAAGTACGTTACACGCTGTTTTCCCCTGTCTCTCCTTTTCCTCTATCTGGCCTGTTATTATCAGGTTCTCTAAGCCCTCCTTCCTCATTGCATGTCCCAGCAACTTTAGCTGTCTCTTCCTGCTGATCAGTATTAATTTCCTTTTCGTTTCCATCCTTTCCAAAACCTCATCATTGCTCACATGCTCGATCCATGATATCCGCAGCATCCTTCTGTAGAACCACATTTCAGCTGCTTCAAGTTTTTCTTTGATCTTCGAACCATGGATAATAGTATGGGGTTGGAGAGCAGATAATATATATATATATATATATATATATATATATATATGTGTGTGTGTGTGTGTGTGTGTGTGTGTGTGTAGATGATGCTATTGTATTTGTATTATCGACGAGTATGTAAATCATAGAGTTGATAGGTCTTAATGTGCATTTAAATAAGACCCAGTTGAGCTATGGTTAAAGGGAAGCAAAGTAAGTCTTCTTATTAAACATGTAGTAGTATCTCCAATATAATTATTTAGAAATTTGGATTGATCAGGAATACAGTTCCTTGAATGACGCGTCAATTCGGAAATAATATTAGTTCTCTGCAATTTAGATCTTGCAGGTGAATTATTAAGTTCACATGTAAAACAGGCTAAAAATAATGGAAACATTATTAATAAATAAGCAAAAGCCAACACTCAGTAATATCAACGAAGAACACGGTGACAATGTGCTGACCGTGTTTGTAAAATAAAACATTTCTATATCTCTAGATACATACATAAAACAATACATGTATTCAGTTAAAAGTAAAATAAAATTAATGCATGATAATAGCTAAAACTATAGCTGAAAGCGTTTGGATGAATAAAATATGAGGACAATTTTTATATAATTTAACTTAATATCAGCAACTTGTTTGACATTTTTAAGAAAACCTGCGTATACATATTTAATACATAACTATATATATATATATATATATATATATATATATATATATATATATATATATATACAGATTGAAAAATGACGAAATGAAAAAGAATAAAGAACAGTAGTGAAATATGTTAGATTACAGACACCTTTTTCAAACTGTTGCTTACTTATTATTTTCTTTTATATATATATATATATATATATGAGAGAGAAAGACAGAGTGACAGTGAAAGAGATTGTTGTTTGAGCCAGTTACAAATAATAGATAGTTATTGCCGTCGGAGACCGAGATAACTTGAGTTCAGAGAATAATTTCTGCCGATCTGATTAAATTAAAATATGATTAAATTAGGATATATATATATATATATATATATATATATATATATATATATATATATATAAGAAAAATTAAGGCAGACACGTTATTTCATAGTATTTACCATGAATTTATATACATATATATTTAGAGCTCTCTTAGAGAGTTATATACCCACACCACATGCTGATATATATATATATATATATATATATATATATATATATATATATAGTGTATCGATGCAGCAGATAATTTTCTAAACATATACTGTTAAATATAACAGACAATGAATGTCTATTATGTTTAACCATGAGCCGTTTTAAACATCGTATTTTGTCTTTAATTTCAGGTGAAAATTGGTGACTCTTATCGTTGCATAGCAATGATTTATGTCAACACAAGATAAAATCATCTTTGATGGTGGATGTCTTTACATTAACGTCCCTGTAACCTCTCTGAAGATGACTCATGTGAGCCGAAAGCTTAGAACCAACATAAAAAAGATATCCAAATGTGGGACAATTTTTGTCTAGATTTTCAACTGAAATTAAAGCTAAAATACGATGTTTAGAACGGCTCATGATTAAACATAACAGACATTCATTGTCTGTTATATTCAACAGTATATGTTTAGAATATATATATATATATATATATATATATATATATATATATATTAGATCTTTAGAAAAATATCAAATTATATAATTTGATTTTTTTTTCTAAAGATCTAATAGATTTATTTTTAAGCCAATATATTTTTATTATTTCAAACGGTATTTTTAGTAGATACTGTATTTGAGTAGTAGTGGTGTTTTTTTCTGTTTCTTTTAAACAGTAATTAATTTGTTTACCGGACTGCTTACCCTAGAAAACGTATTCAACAATATATTCTCTCTAGAGGTAAAATAGAAATTTGCTTGATTGTTTATCTTTTCCAGTATTTGAAGAGAAATATTAAACCTAAGTTTTAAATTGATTTATATTTACTGTAGTTCTTAGCATGGAATAATACGGCTGAGTTATTTCAGTTACCACCACCACAGTCTTCGAGATATTCATTCATTTGGTTTTAATTGCATTTCTTCAAATAGAATCGACATTTTAACGTGAAGTATTTTGTGTGTAGTTTTATGATATCAAGCCCTGACCAGACTTGTTGAAAAGTCTGCTTTAATAATTGGTACAAAATTTTAGGCACCTGCATAAGGTCGGAGCGTACAACGGCCGAAACGTCGTGAGTATGACAATAAAGAGGAAGACAACAGTTCGAACAATGTAAATAATGTAAATACCTCATCTCAAAAATACACACACACACACACACACACACACACACACACACACACACATATATATATATATATGTTTTTTTTGTTTTTTTTTATAAGCGTTTCACCCCGAGCAAGGCATGTCACTGCCACTACTGTGCAGGGGGCTACGTAGAGTGGAGAAAGGCTGATTAAATATAGGAAATGACAGAGGGTGGGTGATAGGCGGGTAAGGATACCGAGAATGAGGGTTGGGTAGATGAGAGTGTTGTGAGAATAGTTGCGAGTTAGTGTGATAGGAGGTGTCTATTGACCCTACATTTAAACACCTGGAGATCGTAACTGTCGGGAAAGCAGAGTTGTGGAAGGGAGTTCCACAGGCGGGAAGCGCGAGAAAAGAAGCTGTTGGAGTAGAATTTACGGTTACATCTTATTTGTTTAACTGTAAAAGGGTGGGACCTAGTTGCTAATCTAGTATCTCGTGTAAATTCGTGCTTAGGCGGCACCAGTGATCTAAGCTCATCGGAGCAGAAGCCATGAAAGTACTTGTAGAAGAGGCACAGGGAAGCCACGTCACGCCGGTGTGAGAGCGGCTGCAGCCGGTCTGCCAAGTCAGTATCAACCACGTTACAGATCCTCTTTTGTATTTTGTCAAGAAGCCCAAGGAGAGCAGCAGGGGCACCCGACCAGATATGGCAGCAATATTCAATACACGGGCGGATGGTAGATTTGTATATGTGCAGAATAGATTCAGGTGGGAAAAATTTCCGGGCCCTGCACAGGGAGCCCACTTTCATAGCAGCAGATTTGGCAATGGATTCAATATAGTCATTCCATTTGAGGTCCGCCGAGAGTGTAAGGCCAAGGAGGCGTAGTATTTTACTCTCTGGGAGACTAGCCTGTCCCATGCTAATGGGAGGTAGATGCAATTGTCTATGGTGATTAGTTGATAACAGCTTTGTTTTGGAGGCATTGAAATTTACCAACCATTTCCTACCCCAGGCCACTACGGATTGGAGGTCCCTTTCAAGTACGGCAGCGAGGTTCACTTTGTCGTGCAGACCTGGTTTCTGATCGATGCGAGAGGAGATTGTTGTGTCGTCGGCATACATGCCAACTTGGGATCTAATGGTGTCGGGAAGATCATTAATGTAGATCAGAAAGAGCGTGGGACCTAGGATAGAACCTTGAGGGACGCCCGCGTTCGTATGGTAGTTTTGGGAGGCATGCCCATTTAATACCACCTTCAATGTGCGGTTAGAGAGGAAAGACTGGATGAGGTCAAACAGATGTCCAGTTATCCCATAGCTCCGCAGTTTGCACAAGAGGCCAGCATGCCAGACCCTGTCAAATGCTTTGGAGATATCCAAGGCAACGTGTGTATATATATATATATATATATATATATATATATATATATATATATATATATATATATGAGGTTTAATCAAGACTATATAACACAATTTTTGATTCATCGCAACAAACATATCTGCTCTGAAATGTATCGTAATGTCAACAAATGTAAACATGTTACGGAAATTAACGAAGATTAACGGAACTTGGTTTAAACAACCGACAGTTTGAAATGATTTGTTTGAACATTATTTTTGATCGATACTCATATTTAAGTAGATATTCTGTTTTTAATTAAACAGTATTATATATTCATGTCTACCATCCTGATTATTTACGATAGATGTTCATTACGAAAATGTGTGTCATTCCGCAGGATTCGAACCTGCAACCCCTATCCACATAGGGGAAACTATCATAAGACGTTGACAGATCAAATGGTAGCTTCCCCTATGTGGATAGAGATCGCAGGTTCGAATCCTGCAGAATGACACACATTTTCGTAATAGATATATATATTTGGGCATCAATCTTACTTTTATGTAGGTTTCATCAAAAATGACAAACAAGGTGAGATGGTTAATTTTTTTATATAATTTTTTCATGTGATCTTATGATTTCTTTCCTTTGAGATTAAATAAAAATTGTCCAAATGTTTTGTTTATCCAAGTGCTTTTGGCTATACTTTTAGCCATTTTAGAGGATGAATATTATTTTACGTGTAATAGAATGTAAGTTGTGTTATGTATCATCTGGAGGAGTGGTATGTGTTATGTACCGATCAGGGTAAGCACGTTGTTAGCGTGTTCATAAATGATGTTATTGGGTGTTGGGTTTTTCGTCTTTATTAATAACGCCGTCATTATTTTTAGTCTTTTTTGCATGTCTATGATGCTATGATATTTGTGATGTCAACGAGTTTGTTCCGTAAAGGGTTTGGCAGGTCTTGGTGTGTGTTTAAATGAGTGTGTGTGTGTTCAAGTATCGTCCGTTTTCGGTTTTCTGTAGGTTGTACTGCTTCTTCATAGGTCTCGCAGTCTGCAATGATGTCGTTGGGGAGACACATAATTACTCAGGAGGGCTTGCTTGTTCATGGGCCAGTTCGGTTTCTTAAACAGTAAACTTGGTAAAAGTTTCGAGCCAGTGTGTCTAGCGTTTGTCTGCTTTTTCACTTTCTGAGTCATAGGTAAGTCGTTCTGGTCGCATAAATTGTTCCATTGTAAGTGCAATAAATTGTAGTAAGAACAGAACTATTGAATACACTTATATTTAAGCTTTACTTTAACTTGCCTTGTCTGCCGACTTATGTTACAGAGTACCTTTATACCGTCTCGGTTTTAAAGTGGGGATAACTAGGGTGAATTATAAGTACACCGTAATCTTAAAAATTCTTCTTCTTCTTCTTCTTCTTCTTCTTCTTCTTCTATGTGCCCTGTCCCTTCAGGACGTAGGCGATCATGGTTCTCCACGTCTCCCTATCCCTAGTGGCTTTTAGTATATTTTCTCCTGTTACACCTCTCAACCCCCGTTCCGTCATCCACCTGATCAGGCCCTGCAAATATGTTTGTTATCCGCTGCCTTCATCTGTTTCCTTTTCCTTCTATCTGGGCTGTCAGTATCAGGTTCCCCAAGCTCTCCTTCCTTATTTTATGTCCCAGGAACTTCAGTTGTCTCTTCCTGATGAACTTCAGTTGTCTCTTCTTCAGTATTAATTTCCTTTTTGTTGCCATTCTTTCCAACACCTCATTGTTGCTTGCATGCTCAGTCCACGATACCCGAAGCATCCTTCTGTAGAACCACATTTCCGCTGCTTCAAGTTTTGTCCTCATTTTCGATGATATTGTCCAGCATTCACTGCCGTATTGAAAAGTGTCTCATAGATCTGAATAAATTGAAAGTTTCAGATGCTAAACTGGCAAAACGTTATAGAGTAAAGAATTAAAAAAGAGAATTTAAAGATTACAAGTTTATATACTAACGTTTCTCTACAAGAGACCCGGGTTATTTGTACCAATGTGCTGTTTTCTTTATAGGAGTTTATTTGGGTCCTGCTATAATTCCTGAATTTACAGAATTTAATCATTTGATCTTTTGAATTTATTGAATCTAGATTTATTATTCTGAAAACTTCCATATTTTCTATTGGAAATAAAATTTAGAAACAGTAGAAAAAGCGGCTAAGAATAATATTTTACATTCGAAGATTTATTTGCCATTAACATTGTCATTTGCAATTAACAAAAGTCAACAGTAAAACCGATTCTTTTATTCTCAGGTGAACGAGTCTAGAATTCTGGACGAAAAGAATTTTGAAAACGGCATATTGAGAATTTCCTTACTTGTAAATTTATTAGAGCTAACAATTTGCACCTATGATTTGATTAAATTGAACTCTTCGGATGCTAAATCGATTCACTTAAAAGGATGCAGTAAATTATTTCAGCCTGACGAGATTATCGTTTGAATTTATTTTATTGAGTATGAAGTTTTTGTTCTTATTCTGAAGAATTGTTCATTTTCTGTTAACCAAGGTGGAAATCTGGGCAATGAATTTTATCTCTTCACTCATTCAAATTCACATAAATAAAGATCTTTTGACCTGCCTCTCTCTACATTTCATATAAGATGAAAACCTAACTTTCTCAACTGACTAATTATTAGTTTTTTAAGGATTGGCGTTTTCATTTAGCGATCGACAAAGGTTTTTCATTCTGGAAGCCATTTTAATCCAAGATGCGATTTTCTTTTCATATGCAGTTAATTTGACATTGTTAATAAAGATGATTTTTATTACAAATACATTGAAATTTGCTATTTTTTAAATAATTATGTTCACTCTGTAAAAGCCACGCATGCCACTCAAGTTAGTGTGTTATAGAGTAAAAGGCATCACCCGAGCAAAGAGATAAGACCACAAAGACACAAGCTGCCAACAGAAGTCCAAGAGAAATAGATACTTTAGAAGAAACCGGAAATCCACCCTTAAACAATAAACAAGGAATAAATCTCTACACCTGTTCAAAAGACGGGAGAGGAATATGAACTAAGCGATAGGCGAACCTATCTACACCTGTTGAAGAAAATAAATACATAGTAAATAAAATGCCAGAGTTTAGGTTCAGACATTAGAAGTATAGAGTTAAATATACATTAGAAGCAACCGGAAACTCAATCCTAAACAGGAAACAAGGAATAAATCTCTACTCCTGTTCAAAAGACCGGAGAGCAGTGTAAACCAGACTATTTCGTTTGAACGGTTTTGGATTTAGATAGGACTAGCAGTATAGCCAGGCGTTGCTCGGGTGTAATGAAAGCTTTAAAACTAATCCATCGTCCTGGAACTCAGACTCTTTGGAAGTTGGCATGAAAGACTAAAATATTTCCAGTTAAAGCGAAACCGCAGACTGAAAGAAAAATGAATGGATGTAAGTCAAATTTTGATTTCCTCGTATCGATAGCAAATAATTTTTTTCGTCGTAAACTGAAGTTTGAAGGCTAAATAAGTCCTCTGAGTAAATGTCAAAGTCAAATTTTGATTTCCTGGTATCGATTTAAATATATATATATTATCGATTTTCTGCACTATTGTAAGAACTGCAACCTTGAAACTTCTGAATATCGTTTCTTATGTCTTTGTCTATGAGTGTATCAAATTTGATTAAAATCGGACCACTCCTTCTATAACCAGATTTTTTCGATTATCGATTTTCGATATTTATCGGGGGTACCTCGTCACAAAACCTAGCTAAGAACACTCGCAGACGCTTATAGTACAACTGTGTAAATTTTCAAGAAAATCGGTTCAGCCGTTTTGGAGTCTATAGGTAACTGACACACACACACACACACACACACATATACATACAAAGATAAATTTTCATTTATAAACAAGTTTAGTTATGAGAAAATAAGCATTGATTAGAAGTTTATATTCAAAATTTAATCCTACACACAATCTTGACAGTTCATTAAATTTTGTATTTTTCTTATTTCTTCTGCGTTCCTCTTCAGGACGTAAACAAACATGGCTCTCCAAAACCTCTTATGTTTCGTAACAACTAATAACTGTGATTTTTTAATACTTCAACTCTTCTTCCATCACTTTACACACGCTCGATAATTATTGCTTTCCTTCTGTTCCTTTGTTTTGGCTTACGGCCATATCCCGTTGAATACACCGGTTCTCGCTCGATCACCGAAGTTAAGCAACGTTGATCCTGGTCAGTACTTAGATGGGTGACCGTTTGGGAATACCAGGCGCTGTAAGCGTATAGTGACGGATGTGCATTGTGGTGCAGTGGATATCGGCTCGAAAAGAGAAATCGGTGAGCCGAGTTCGAATTCCAGTTGAATACACTGCATTCACTTAAGCACTGGTACCCTTGGGAAAGGTATTAATCCGTGCCTTCCCACCAGTTATGGGTTAAATAACAAGGGTAGGACTTGGGGACCCTGCCCTTAAAAACAAATCCCAATAAATCTTGATACTCGAAAAGAAAAAAAATGTATTACATGGCACGAAACTTATATATATATATATATATAAACAACAATAAATTGTTGAAAGAAAAAGGTATTACCAGCAATAATTAAATAAAAATTTAGTTGGCAATAAATGACCCGACGAGGTTGATATGCCATAAAAACAACCAACCAAAAATCCTTTGTTTTGCAATATGTTCTCTGAGTGTCAAATGCTTCAAGCTTTCCTCATTATATGTTCTAGAAATTTCAACTGCTTTTTTTCCGAGTTTAAGTAAAAGTGCCTTTTTTTCCCGTTTTTCTTAAAACATTCCCTGCATCCGGCAACAAGACCTCTGACTGGGAGGTTGTGAGGAGCATAGAACCACCTCTTCAGTTGCTGTTGTTCTCAAGTTCACCATCACCGTCTCAGCTATGGGCAAATAGTTAACCCCCAAAACTGGGATTAAAACACTATATAAAATAGACTTTTATAGAAAAATATACATTTTTGAAGGAAAAATATTACCAACAGTACAGTTTTGAAAAAAAAACAAAAATTCGCCATAACACATTTCCGATGCACCTGTTAGAAATTCCTGATTTAGAAACACGCAGAGTGAAGTGACAAGAAGCTCCATCTTGTTGAAATATTAAACTTTATTACATTTTTTACAGATTATTTCTATCACAAATACAAATAAAGTTATACATTTTTTTAATGTGCAGGTTTGGTTTGGTTGCATACAAAATTGTATTCATATCTTCCCATGTTTACTTATTCCTCAACTGAAGCCATGGATCAAATTGATTCTGAAAAAAAGAAAATATTTTTTAGATATCTAAAAATGGTTTCAAATTTGTAGTAAAAAATTATTCAATAACTATAATTAAAACTACGTCCATTAAATTTTATAACATTTTACAGATTATTTGTATCACACATACAAATAAAGTTATTATTTTTAAAAGTGCACACGAACTTTATGGACGCCCTGCAAATAAACAGATAATATTGAGTGTTTTGTAATCTTTATGTTTCAAATAAGATGTTTTTTAAACTGTGTAAAACATTCTGGAAACATGTAGTTGTGTGCAATATAACCCCACTTTTTTGCTTTTAATTTTCGCTCAAAATGTCTCTTACTAAGCACAAGAAAAAACGATAATAATTTGTTTAACTTTTAGAAGTCATTCTTTATTATTCCATTGCTCCTTCGGACTTCCTCATTTGTTAATTTGCCTCAGAAATTTAAAGTTTTTATACTTGTTTCCCTTCGATTCCTTTAATTCCGAACACGCATATTGAAATGTTGCTCTTGAAGCAAATCATTAATGGGTGTTCCTATTTTTTCTTGCCTTTTATTACTATCTTGTTTAGCGCTTCTTACAGATAATTATTCGGATGAATTCTTTTCTCTGGTACGTTGACTTTATGGATTTAAGTTCAGTATCTCCAATCCATATTGGACTGGGGTAAGAAATGGCTAGTAAATTTTAATGCTTCTAAAACAAAGCTACTCTCAATTAACCATCATCGTCAATCTCACCTACCTCCCATTAGCATGGACCAGGCTTGCCTCCCAGAGAGTAAAACACTACGCCTCCTTGGTCTCACACTTTCAGCGGACCTCAAATGGAATGACTATATCGAATCCATTGCTAAATCCGCTGCTATGAAAGTCGGTTCTCTGTGTAGGGCCCGGAAGTTTTTTCCGTCTAAATCTATCCTGCACATTTATAAATCTACCATCCGCCCGTGCATTGAATACTGATGCCATATCTGGTCGGGTGCCCCTGCTGTTCTTCTCGGGCTTCTCGACAAGGTTCAGAGGAGGGTCTGCAATGTGAAAGATACCGACTTGGCAGACCGCCTGCAGTCTCTCTCCCACCGGCGCGACGTGGCTTCCCTGTGTCTCTTCTATAAATACTTTCACGGCTTCTGCTCCGATGAACTTAGATCACTGGTGCCCGCTAAATACGAATTTGAACGAGATACTAGATTAGCAACTAGATCCCACCCTTTTGCAGTGAAACCGATAAAATGCAGCCGTAGCTTCTACTCCAACAGTTTCTTTCCTCGCACTTCCCGACTGTGGAATTCTCTTCCACACGATTGCTTCCCCGACGGCTACAATCTCCAGGAGTTTAAATGTAAGGTCAATAGACACCTCCTAACACACTAACCTGCTTCCATTCTATCAAACACTCTTCCCATCTGCCCAACCCTCATCCTCGCTATCCTTACTCATCTGTCACCTTCCTCCTAACATTACCTATGTCTAACCACTCCTTCTCTTTACCTTCTCCTATGTAGCCCCATGCGCAATAGTGGCAGTGGAATGCCTTGCGTGGGGTGAGATGATTAAAAAAAAAGTACTAGATTGGAAACAAGATCCCAAAAATTTACAGTTGAATTGGATAGATGGAAACGTAAGTTCTAAGTTTCTTTTCTCAAATTTCTCGCTTGTGGAACTTTCGACTCTATGCTTTCCAGTTAACTTTGATCTTCAAAAATTTTAAATACAATTTGAATCGTTAGTATCTTTCTTGATTGATTTTCTACTGATCTCGTTCATAAATAATGTTTGTTTTCTACTTCTTTCACACCCAGTTATCCTTTGTGCGTTTACTGTCTTCCTGAGGCTAAATCCTATTTAAGAAAATGAAAAAGAAAATTATTACTAAAAATGCTTTTTTTAAAAAAATGTTTTCAAATATGTTTTCCATTTTCATATTTGGTTGTCCTTCTTTATAATCTGTATATTTTATCGAGTTTTTCATTGTTGTTTAAAGTGGCAAAATATGAAGAAAGTTATTATCCTCAATGAGTATTTCAACGTCTTTAACAGGATTTTACACTCACAGCGTAAGTAGGAATGACGACATCTTTATATATGCATGTTCTTTTGTATATTTTATATTATTTTTATATCATATAAATATATAATATAATATATATATATATTTCATATTATTTTTATTTTATTATTTTATTATATAATATAACATATATATATGTATTTTATATTATTTTTATATAATATAAATATATAATATAATATATATATATATTTTATATTATTTTGATTTTATTATTTTATTATATAATATAACATATATATATACATTTTATATTATTTTTATATAATATAAATATATATAATATAATATATTTATATATATATTATATTATTTTTTATTATTTTATTATATAATATAATATATATATATATTTTATATTATTTTTATATAATATAAATATATAATATATATATATATATATATTATATTATATTATTTTATTATATAATATAACATATATGTACATATTTTATATTATTTTTATATAATATAAATATATAATATAATATATATATATATTTTATATTATTTTTATTTTATTATTTTATTATATAATATAATATATATATATATTATATTATTTTTATATAATATAAATATATAATATAATATATATATATATATTTTATATTATTTTTATTTTATTATTTTATTATATAATATAACATATGTATATATATATTTTATATTATCTTTATATAATATAAAATATATAATATAATATATATATATTTTATATTATTTTTATTTTATTATTTTATTATATAATATAACATATATATATATATTATATTATTTTTATATAATATAAATATATAATATAATATATATATATATATTTTATATTATTTTTATTTTTATTATTTTATTATATAATATAATATATATATATATTTTATATTATTTTTATATAATATAAATATATAATATAATATATATATATATTTTATATTATTTTTATTTTATTATTTTATTATATAATATAACATATATATATATTATATTATTTTTATATAATATAAATATATAATATAATATATATATATTTTATATTATTTTTATTTAGTATTTTATTATATTATATCATATATATATATATATTTTATATTATTTTTATATAATGTAAATATATAATATAATATATATATATATTTTATATTATTTTTATTTTATTATTTTATTATATAATATAATATTATATATATATTATATTATTTTTATATAATATAAATATATAATATAATATATATATATATTTTATATTATTTATTTTATTATTTAATATAATATAACATATATATATATTTTATATTATTTTTATATAATATTAATATATAATATAATATATATATATATTTTATATTTATTTTATTTTATGATTTTATGATATAATATAACATATATATATTTTATATTATTTTTATATAATATAAATATATAATATAATATATATATATTTTATATTATTTTTATTTTAATATTTTATTATATAATATAACATATATATATATTATTTTAT
Source organism: Ascarosepion bandense (assembly GCA_037127315.1). Classification (NCBI taxonomy): domain Eukaryota; kingdom Metazoa; phylum Mollusca; class Cephalopoda; order Sepiida; family Sepiidae; genus Ascarosepion; species Ascarosepion bandense. The sequence goes on from JBBBDQ010000346.1 coordinate 4,636,156, forward strand.
ATTATTTTATATAATATAAATATATAATATAATATATATATATATTTTACATTATTTTTATTTTATTATTTTATTATATAATATAATATATATATATATATTTTATATTTATTTTTATATAATATAAATATATATAATATATATATATATTTTATATAATTTTTATTTTATTATACAATATAACATATATATATATATTTTTATATTATTTTTATATAATATAGATGTATAATATATTATATATATATATATTTTATATTATTTTTTTTTATTATTTTATTATATAATATAATATATATATATATATTTATATTATTTTATATAATATAAATATATAATATAATATATATATATATTTTATATTTATTTTATTATTTTATTATATAATATAAACACACATATATATATATTTTTTTATTATTTTATATAATATAAATATATAATATATATATATATTTATAATATTAATTTTATTTATTTGATTATATAATAATACCTATATTTTATATTATTTTTATATAATATAAATATAATATAATATATATATATATATTTTATATTATTTTATTTTATTATTTTTATTATATAATATAATATATATTATTATTTTGTATTATTTATAATATAAAATATATAATATAATATATATATATATTTTATATTATTTTTATTTTAGTATTTTATTATATAATATAATATATATAATATATTTTATTATTTTTATATAATATAAATATATAATATAATATATATATATTTTATATTATTTTATTTTATTATTTATTATATAATATAATTTATATATATATATTATATTATTTTTATAATATAAATATATAATATAATATATATTATATATTTTATATTATTTTTATTTTATTATTATTTTATTATATATTATGAAATATATATAATATTTTATATTATTTTTATATAATATAAATATATAATATAATATATATATATATTTTATATTATTTTTATTTTATGATTTTATGATATAATATAACATATATATATTTCATATTATTTTTATATAATATAAATATATAATATAATATATATATATATTTTATATTATTTTTATTTTATTATTTATTATATAATATAACATATATATATACATTTTATATTATTTTTATATAATATAAATATTTAATATAATATATATATATATTTTACATTATTTTTATTTTATTATTTTATTATATAATATAACATATATATATATATTTTATATTATATTTATATAATATTAATATATAATATATATATATATTTTATATAATTTTTATTTTATTATACAATATAATATATATATATATTTTGTATTATTTTTATATAATATAGATGAATAATATAATATATTATATATATTTTATATTATTTTTATTTTATTATTTTATTATATAATATAACATATATATATATTTTATATTATTTTATATAATATAAATATATAATATAATATATATATATATTTTATATTACTTTTATTTTATTATTTTATTATATAATATAACACATATATATATATATATTTTATTATTTTTATATATAATATAAATATATAATATAATATATATATATTTCATAATATTTTATTTGATTATTTGATTATATAATATAACATCTATATATTTTATATTATTTTCATATAATATAAATATATAATATAATATATATATATTTTATATTATTTTTATTTTATTATTTTATTATATAATATAACATATATATATTTTATATTATTTTTATATAATATAAATATATAATATAATATATATATATATATTTTATATTATTTTTATTTTAGTATTTTATTATATAATATAACATATATATATATATTTTGTTTTCTTATTTTTATATAATATAAATATATAATATAATATATATATATATTTTATATTATTTTTATTTTATTATTTTATTATATAATATAACATATATATATATATTTTATATTATTTTTATATAATATAAACATATAATATAAATATATATATTATGTTCAGATATATGTTTTTTATAGTACTGAAAGTATACGGTATTACAACTGTACGGCCGACCGGAAATTTTACCTGCACTAGGGTATTATTATTTTTGTTGTATTGTTAACCGAATAATTAGTATAATTTTGATTATATAAAGTCGCTGTGTTGATTAAAACGACAATTTCGTATCCTTTCACCAGTAATATGTAAATTTATTTTTAAACTTAATAATTAAGTTTAAACAACTAAATTTAAATAGAACAATTAGATTTTCTTTTAAAATATATACATATTCCGCATACACTCATTCAGTAAAATGAATTAGAGCACTCTAGCTATTGGGCGCGTAATATGATATGCGCTAAAAGACTGCATTCTTACACCAGAACGCCCATGGCCCAGAGGTAGAGTCGCCGTCTGACGCCAATTCGGTCGGGTTTCAAGCCTGGAGTTAGGGAGCAATCGGAGTCTAACCGTACTGATGTGCTGTGATACAGCGAAACAGATCTGTCTGCGGATGATAATAAACTATATATAGTCATCGACAGACAGATCTGTTTCACTATATCACAGTTCATCAGTACGGTTAGACATCCGATTGCTTTTTACCCAGGATTGAAACTCGACCGAATTGGCATCAATCGGCGATTCTACCTGTGAGCTATGGGCGCTTGGTAGAAGGAGACATACTTTTAGCGTGTGATATATACAACAAGTGTTTACTCGTGCAAACAGATTGGCAACTGGGTCCCACCCATTCACAGTTAGATTAACCAAATGTAAACGACAATTCTACTCCTGCAGCTTCTTCTCTCGCACTTCCCGCCTGTAGAACTCGCTTACATATTCTTGCTTTCCTGACGGCTACAACCTCCAGGAATTTAAATGCAATGTCAATACTCATCTATTAACCACTTGACTCTAGTTCTTTCACCACCCTGTATATCCTTTTCTTTCTCTCCACCTTTGCAACTGTCATCACACCTGTATTCTAATCCTTCTCTTGCTCATTTCTAACTGGTTCGTCTTCCTCTTTGCTCTTCTACTTAATCTTTTTACTCTTATGTAGCCCCCCCCCCCTGCACATCAGTGGCATTACCGCCTTGCTCGGGGTGATACGATTAATATATATATATATATATATATATATATATATATATATATATGAGATGAGGTAGAATTTACAGTATTTACATTATTCGGACTATTGTCTTCATCTTTGCTGCCATTTGTAGAACGTTTCGGCTGTTGTACGCTCAGGCTTCTTCAGGTGCTAAGAATTTTGAACCAAATCCTTGATTACAACCACTGGGGTATATGATCTTCATTCCTTGCGTAGTAGAACCTTTTCTGGTGCTCATGAGTTATCTCCCTCTAACCTTGTAATTTAATTGTTCACAACTGCTGTAGCCTGGTATTGAACTCACAACACTTTAGGTCAAGTCGCAGGAATTAACCAACGTCTATATCCACTGTGTCATGTGTCCTTAAGATGTTGGTTAGTTTCATAATCCCATATGGCGGGTACTTCAATAGCGACTTCTGTATTCGTATCATTTGTAAAGTGCGCGTGTCTTTTGCTCTCTAATCACTCACAACGAGAGTACTTTTGCACAGACTGTCGATCCGTTGTTTCTATCTTCAGTTTTGTTTAGACTTGAGGTAGCATTTTGAAGAGATGGAGAAAAAAAATTACACAACTTACATTTGTGTGTGGATCTGAATCCCCAGGATATAATACAGGCTAGAAACCAGCATCAGTTTACGATTAATGCGTGGGCTGGAATTTTAAATGACTATCTGGTAGGTCCAAATATTCTCCTAGCACGTCTTGCAGGAGCTGTCTACAGGAATTTTATTTCGAACACGCTTTCAGTCTTGCTAGAGGATGTACCTCTGCTAACACGTAGAAAGTTCATGCATGATTGTGTTCCACCACATTTAATCACATTGGTTGCGAGGTACTGGTTGACATCTACTACGAAAGATGAATAGATAGAGGGGAAAATTGTTATATATAGTGTCACATACCTGTCCCGACAATAATCATCAAAATGCTTATATGTCGATTCGGGTAATTTGCATTTTCACATCTATGAACAGATACTAGTTATCTATCCCAGATCATGAGAAATCGACTATGATTTAAATAAGAAAAATAATAAAATAAAATCGAATCTAATGTATTGGTTACATATTTGTTTTTGCTGGTGTTTGAGAGTATATATATATATATATATATATATATATATATGTATGCGTTCGTAAGTGTGTATATGTATATATGTATCTGTGTACGTGTACATATATGGGTATACGTATGTGTGTATGCAGGTAATTATGTACACATTTACGTGTGTATATGAGTTATATGTGTTCAGATATATGTTTTTTATAGTACTAAAAGTATACGGTATTACAACTGTACGGCTGACCGGAAAATTTATCTGCACTTGGGTATTATTATTTGTGTTTTATTGTTAACCGAATAATTAGTATAATTTTGATTATATAGTCGCTGTGGTGATTAAAACGACAATTTCGTATCCGTTCACCAGTAATATGTAAATTTATTTTTAAATTTAATAATTAAGTTTAAATAACTAAATTTAAATAGAACAATTAGATTTTCTTTTAAAAATTTAAAAATTTAAAAAATTTAATGCTCTACCTCTCTCTCTGTCTTTTTTCTCTCTCTCAATTTAAAATTTAAAGCTCTACCTCTGTACCTCAATTTAACGCTCTACCTCTCTACATCAAATTAAAATTTAAAGCTCTACCTCTCTCTCTCTTTTTTTCTCTCTCACTCTCTCTTTCTCTCCTAAGCCACTTTCTTTACATTTCAAATTCACGCTTCAGCAACGTAAATGTTAGACGAATGTATCCTCGAACTTTTGTTGATATTGGCCGCTACGCGTGTCATCGGCTTTTTGTCATATGTTGCGTGTCATATGTTTTGCGTGCCACCTGTTTTGTGTCATATGTTGCGTGTCATATGTTTTGCGTGCCACCTGTTTTGTGTCATATGTTGCGTGTATATATGATTGTGTATGAATATGTGTATGTGTTCGACAAACTGATGTATTTTTCTTATTTTTTTCTTTTAAGGGAGCGACCGTTATTTTTATTCGTTTATTTAGGTTTTTATAAATCTCATTCATGTAGAATCCTTTGTTAAATAAAGACGGAAGCTGAAGATGTTTCGCCTGAAATAGGCCTATACTTCCGATTCACCATGAAATAACGTGTCTGTCTTAATTTTTCTTATATTTGCTCTATATGTATTAATATGCATATATGTTTAGAGCTCTCTTAGCGCGTTATCCTACCACTGTATGCAAAGGATACTCCTTTGGGTTTTTCTATATCCACACTGCATACTGATTATATATATATATATATATATATATATATATATATATATATATATATATAAATAATAACTAAATAGACTCTGTAAGTATGTAGGCCGTAAATTTATACTAAAATAAACCTTCAAAAAAACCACTAACAAACAGAACCTAATTCCGTTATAATCCGGTGCACTAAGGCGTCGAATAAATGGGGAGAAAAAAAGAAACCCGCGGAACAAGAACAAAACATTCAATACTCCGCAGCAAAGAAAAAAAAACCCAAACGGAACCAACCACAAGAAAAAGTGCTCGATACAAAGTACAAAAGAAAATATACAAAAGTAGAGCAAAGACACACAAAAAATCTAAAGCGAGCCAAAACCTACCGCGGTTTCACACTACGGATCGTCAGGGCAATGCCCTGACGATCCGTAGTGTGAAACCGCGGTAGGTTTTGGCTCGCTTTAGATTTTTCTGTGTGTGTATATATATATATATATATATATATATATATATATATATGTATATATAAGCAATTCCAATGTTTCAGTGATCCCAAGGGAGAAGTCGTAATGGCCGTAATATCAAGGATAAGACAAGAAACTAAATGTGACCAACAGACGAAACCCCAAAGCAAATGCCTACACGATCTCAACGACTAAACCCGCGTAATAGGGTACGTAAACTAAGGTGTTAACATATTCTTTGCTTTCTTGCGGAGACTTTATTTGATCTGTTAAAACACAATTTAAGAAAATGACGGGTCAACGTATTCTTATATAAATTTTAAGTACACAGGAAGCTTAAAAAATGTTGAAAATATTCTTTATAATTAAATTTTAGGAATGTTAACTTTGAATTTATTATAGTCTTTGAATTGTTTTCTGATAATGTTGTGTATAATCACCCATGCCTTAAAAATGAGCCCATTTTATACATATAAAAATTATTTTAAAGTCTTAGTGTATGATGATTGGTATTAAGCTTTTTAATTTTCGCTTAGTAAATATGATCATCATTTAACCATCACACCCAGATGGTGTATAGGGCAGCAACTTTTTGTTGCTGTAACAAACTATTTTTTACGGGGTAGGGTTGTTAAGCCCGGCACCCAACCCCCACACCTGGATGACCATTCTTGGTCCTTGCGTTTACAACAGCTGATATTCCTAAATGGTCACCCATTTAAGTACTGACCAGGCTCGATAATGATCGGACAGGACCCGGTGTATTCAACACAATATAGCCGTAGTCTATATTATATCAGTAAATATAGTCTTCACTTAATAACTTTATAACCTAATGTTTTAAGGAATTTTAAAGATTTTTGAAATTATAGATACTTATGATTAAGAAAATGAAAAACAATTCTTTAAAAATTCATTATTCATTATTCATTATTCATCACAAAAGTTTTTCTTCAGACAATAATGTCCTTAATATATAATATTTTTAAAATCACTTCAAAACTTGTTTAATGAAATAATGAATATTTTATTGCATTTTTTATTTTACTATTCGTAATAGATTTTTGGTAAAGGAACAACAGTTAAAAAAAATTCCATTCTTCGGTGAGTCCTGTGTTTAATTAATGAAACAACGCTTGAGAATACAATTTAATTTCTCGAAATTTTAGAAAATTAACTTAATGGCTGTGGGTAGAGGGTAACAGATGTAAAAGAATATTTTTACCAAAATAATAATTTCATAAATAACTTCATTCATCTCCCGGTTCACACTCCACCCACGTCTATTGAACAGGTTAAGAGGCTCATCCCTTGTTCCTTGTTTAGGATGTGGTTTCCGGTTTTCTCTTTTCCAATCTTTTCACTCCTTTTTCTTTTTTTTTTCAATTGGAGTAGATAGACTAAAATATCGCCCGTTTCACACTCCACCCACGTCTATTGAACAGGTGAAGAGGCTCATCCCGTGTTCCCTGTTTAGGATGTGGTTTCCGGTTTTGTCTTTTCCACTCTCTTCACTCTTACGTAGCCCCCTGCACATCAGTGGCATTACCGCCTTGCTCGGGGTGATATGATTAAAAAAAAAGACCCAACAATTATTTGACTTTTACAAATTAATGTGTTTTCACAAGAAACAAAAGCTTCTGAATTCCGATAGCCATCTTTGGTTCCCCGCTATGCAAAAAAAAAAGTAGATGAATTTTTACCAAAATTTCGAACCTTCTAAAAAAGATTAATATATATATATAAACAAATAATTTTAAAAAATTAGTATTTCCTCGTATAAACATTTTAATTTTTATTCAATTTTGGGCCTTTTTTCATCATGCAATGCTGTTTTTTAGCAAAAGGTGGAAAACTACCTATAATGCCTATAAAAGTAGCTATAATGTCTATAAAAGTACCTATAATGTCTATAAAAGTACCTATAATATCTATAACGGGGAAATACTAGATGGAAATATTCTCTCTTTCTTAACACTTATGGATACAATGTGGTATATTTAAAAACAATAGCGATAAAAATAAAAAGAAAGATCAATGTGTCCGGATGAAAGAGGAAGCTTGTATCAGTACAGCGTCATTGTGTTCAATATCATTTTGATACATGTACCAATTCAATATATCTGGCATACCAATGACGAATACAAGAGCGACTTATGCTGTATAACCTGCAAACGAATGTTGATGATCGGCTTGAAATATAACGACGGACAACGTCTGTACAAAATACTTAGTTTATTCTCTGCAATGTGACGATTGTGTGTAGAGAAGTAATCAGAGGAAACACGCGCATTTGAGGGAGCGGCGGCTGAAGTTGTCTTTCCTTGAATTCTCTCCGCGCCCTAAGATTCTCTGCTTTATCTTCTGTCTCTTATATAAGCGATTAGGTCATATCCTGACACAATGTTTACATAATTCCAAAGCTCACATTATCTGAGCACATTATCGAAATCCTTAGCATCTGAAGAATGTCGAAGCGTACAATGGCCGAAACGTCGTAAATATGGCAGCAAAGATGAGAACAATCATCAGAATAATGTAAATAGTGTAAATACGTATTTATTCACCAATTTTAACAAAATCTAATCCGATTTTAAGAGCTGAACTGGTTTTAGTGTATGCACCAGGAAATTTTCGTCTGCTTCTCGCATTATCTTTAATACCATATTGACCGAGAATCCATCACTCTATTTCATTGGCTGTAACTCTGTTAAGATTCTATGCATAATGTTGGATGGAATGAAAAGAAATTACACTTTTGCTTTTGAGAATTCGGAATTGTTTTCTGAAATTAGTTTTGAATTAAAATAAGATGTGTTTACAGTCCTGCTTACGCAGATAAATCAATGAATAATAATAGGTTTATCATAAGTAGTCTACTTATGATAAATGATAAATGCTTTTCTTTCTATTTTTTTTTCTTCAACCAACTTTGTTTTTTTTCATTGCGCTTAATTCATTACCGAATAGGAATTCAAGAAAAGTGAAGATATCACCATAATGTCTTCACGAAAGTGAAGATATCACCAGAATGGCTTCACGAAAGTGAAGATATCACCATAATGTCTTCACGAAAGTGAAGATATCACCATAATGGCTTCACGAAATTTTGATGTCGGTATGAGTGAAACAACACTGCTAAGTATAAAACCCCTCCACAATTATTCTCTGTACCTGTAAAAACTCAATAAAATATGGATTAAACTATCCTTGTCGGCCGTATTCAATGAAAGACACACACACACACACACACACACACACAACAACAAACACACACACACACACACAACAACAAACACACACACACACACACACACACACACACACACACACACACACACACACACACACACTTACGAATATATATAATCATCTAATGCCAACGTAGATAAACTAGAACTTTTTTTACACTTACATACATATAGCAATGTTTTTGTTAATTTTATTTCAGATAGTCCTGGAATCCGTTAATTTCTTGAAACTTCGGATAGTCGCATCATTTTTTTTTTTTTTGCATTCGGAACGCCGAATTTAATACTAATGCGTGTTTAAAGGAGACGAATGCACGTGATACATGATTGACCAATGAAAATCAAACAACACATGAGTAAAAATACCAGAATTTCTTTTTTCTTTTTCTCCATATCTTATTCTCTGAAGAAGCTTTAATAAAAGTGAGACATGTTAGATTGATAAACGTTTCCTATTTGTTCGTTATCTTATGCTTCCTTGGGATTCCAATCTATATTTTATCCCAAACCTACCTACCTACCTACCTACCTACCCACCCAAAACACACGTTTCTTTCTTTCTTTCTTTCTTTAACAGTAGTAACTAGCATTTATTAAAATCCTACAAATATATATATATATATATATATATATATATATATATATATATATATATATATATATATATTACTTCAAACCTTACTCTCGCGGATACTTCCTATTTGAAATAGCTTATTTTTATTCATTAAATAGTGTGTATTACGTTTATGGGTCTGAATATACGAGAAATATTAGTAAGTAAAAGGTGTCTCTGGCAGGGATCGATCATGCGCTCCCCTTTTTGATACAACTTTATATTGACCTAATTTGACTCTGACTAATAACTGCTTAGTATATATACCATTAAGACTGACCGAAGTTAGTAGATACAACAGTGTTATTGGTTAAATTTCATTGATTTCACTATTGGGTCCTGTTATTTTAATCATGGCAATTATCTGTAAAAAATAATGTCCGCCAGGATGGGGCTTTTCTAAGCGCAGCTTAGATGTGGCACAAGGCCGAAAGTATTGGACACCCAGTGAGGATCGAACTCACTACTCAGGTGTAACAGGTTCTATGGAAACAAGCTTGCTAATGATTACACTCCGCTGAGGGCTCCAGGCATCTGTTGATGGTCAAAAGTTTTGATGACGTCTCTGCATAGTTGCCCCTCGATCTCGCCATTATGCCATATTATCTCGTCCTTCAGCTGCTGAATTGTTGTTGGCTTGTTGGCATAGACCTTACTTTTGAGATGACCCCAAAGGATGAAATCTAATGGCAACAAGGCGTGGTGCTTAATTGACAAAACTGTTTTGAGAGATAATCTGCAATGTAGCAGCTCGACTTCAGTCACTTTCTCACCGTCGTGATCTGGCTTCCCTGTGTCTGTTCATGTCAACTTCTTTCTTCCTTGGTTACTCGACCATATGTACTTATTCCTGGCATCAAGGCTCCATCCCTTTTATCGTTGAAATAGTTAAATATAACCGCCTTTTCTACTCTAACATTTTCTTTTCTCGCACTTCTCGTTTGTGGAACTCCCTACAGTTTGCTTGCTTCCCTGATAGCTACAGTCTCCAAAAGTTTAAATGCAACGTCAATTGCCAATCTTCTATCGATTTGATTCTCATTTATCTTTTAACCTTCATTCGAAATCCCGTATACCTTTTTTCTCTCACTGTAACCCCCTGCCTGCACACCAGAAATCAATTTAATAGCAGAATTACTATAATAAAATGACCAACAATACATTGTATAGAAAAATGAAAAACAATACATCTTTATAACAGAAAGACAATCAGTACAGCACTATTCAAAAGTACAGGATGTTCCATTAAGACGTGGTGGCCAATAGACGTCATTGTTTCGATCGTGGTGGCCAATTGACGCCATTGTTTCGTGTTTCTTGAGTGGTTTATTTCTATTTCTGTTGGTTGTTTTTTTTTTAGTGTACGCCTGAATGGGTGTTTGTTTAATTGTTTTATATTGGCTTGGGATGTTTTGTTGCATTGACCTTTTTTATTGGTTTGAACTTTTTCTTGTGTTGGCGTTATTTTCTACGAGGCATTTTATTTTTTCTGGATTGTGTTTGGGTGTTTTTGTGTATACTTGTGTTTCTGGGCTTTATGCGTGTTTTTTTTTAAAATTAAAAAAAACATATTTTTTGGTGGTTCTTGTGTTAATTTATGTTTTTGTTTAAGCAAACAAGCAAAACATATAGCCACTAAACTAAAGCAAGACAACAGAATCAAACAACTACCGAAAGTAGAATCATTCATTGAATTAAAGACCATTTAACTTCCTAAATAAACAAGAATGCAGACTAATTTAATCCCACAAAATCTAACATCGGATAAATAAGCAAACAAATAGTAGCAGAAATATGTAAAAAAACAATTAACCCATATCTAAGGGGAGAAGAGGTGGATTCATAACTTTTCCAATGGTATTTGCGCGTAAGTGAATACCATATAACGTTGAATACACCGGTTCTCGTCCGATCACCGAAGTTAAGCACGTTGAGACTGGTCAGTAGTGAGATGTGAGATCGCTTGAGAATACCAGGTGCTGTAAGCGTTTCTTGACAGATGTGCGTTGTGGTGCAGTGGATATCAGCTCGGAAAGAGAAATCGTGGAGCTGAGTTCGAATTCCAGTTGAATTCCCTGCATTCACTTACGCGCTAATACCCTTGGGAAAATTATTAATTCTTCCCTCCAGTTATAGGTTAAATAACAGGACAGATTGGGTTGTATACCTTTGGCTGAAAACCAGTCTACCGCAGCAGGTATTGGCAACCTGTTACGGGATAATTAAAATGCCTGAGCTCTATACAGAGTATGACTTGGAACCCTGCTCTTAAACAAATTCCAACGAATTTTCCCCATCGTTTGGGAGAAATTTTCGGCTCAAACGCATCAGTTGTAGTCGACAGGAGTCTCGGGATGGTTTCGATCGGTCGAGCAGATCATAATAAACTACACCATGCTGATCCCACCAAATGCAGAGAAGAAACTTCAAACCATGGATATTCGGCTTTGCCGCCGATGTTGATGAATGACCGGGCTTACCCTACGATCTTCTACGCTTAAGGTTATCGTAGTATATCCACTTTCTATCGCCTGTCATGATACAACGTAAAAACCATTTAATTTCTGCCGTTACAGTGGCTGTTCACAAGTGACAAGACGCCGTACGCCGTCTCCCGGTTTCAACTCGTTCGGCACCCAATATCCTTTCTTTTGAATCATTCATAATGCTTTCGAACGCTTAGAAACTGTTGTATAATCAACTCCAATGATTCTGCAAGTTTAGCTTGTGCCTGACATGAATGCCTCCAATTCTTCGTCTTCAAACTTTTTTCAGTGCGCCAGACCGTTCTTTATCTTCATCATCAAAATCATTAATTTCGTAGCGTCTAAACTAATCTCTGCATGCATTGTCGCCGTAATTATCAACAAGAATTCTATATGCTTCAGCTGCAGAATTTTTTAATAAAGTATTGCAGTAAAATTCCCCGCAAATACACTTTGTTGGAACGAAATCTCACATGTTTAACGCTATGAAGAACAAAGTAGTTTACACTTCAGCAAAATGACATACACTTCATACTCGCTTATAGTACTTCTTTATTTCCAGTTATGGGCTAAATAGCAGGACAGATCTGGGTTCTATAGCCTTGGTCGGCAACCAGTCTATCGCAGAAAGCAATGGCAACCTACTGCGGGATAATCTTCTGCCCAGTCAGTCATGTCTCTTTTGAGACATGATCGCCCAAGCGTGTATCACGTATGGCACTTTAACTGACTGATAGACGCGTTATCATCTGAATCTACACGTACACTTTCAGGGAGCGTCATCTGTTGGAAAACAGCGAGAACTTATTCAAGAACTTATTCAACAGAATTATACCGACTCCCAGGTTTCACTGTTCAGGGGCTTTGCTTCTTCTGCTGAGGATTATTGTTTGGAAGAAAAAAAAAGAAAGAATGAAAGTAATAAAGAAAGAAAGAAAGAGGGAAAGAAAGCAAGAAGAAAATTCAGTGAGATATAAATTAAAAGTACATATTAGAAACAAAAAATGAGAAAAATTTGAAAAAAAGCGGTAGGCGATTAGTGTTGGAAATAAATAAAAAAAAGAAAGAAAAAAGAAAAAGAAAGAAATGGAGAAGAGAGCCCCCCCGCCCCCCAAAAATAACACGAAAATTGAGGGAGAGGTAAATTAAGAAAGAGAAAAAGAAAAAAATGGAGAAAACAAAAATAGATGGTGAAAATGCGGTGCAGGATTATTATTTTAAAGAAGAAAGAAAGAAAGAAAGAAAGAAAAAAAGAAAGAAAGAAAGAAAGAAAGAAAAGCGAAATTCGAGCGAGAGAGATTTAGAAAGAGACAAAGAAAATAGAGAAAATGTAAATTTTTGGAGAAATATGGTGCGGGATTATTGTTTGGAAGAAAGAAAGACCGAATAAATAAAAGAAAGAAAGAAAAAAAGAAAAAGAGAGGAAAAGAAAGCAAGAAGAAAATTCAGTGAGATATAAATTAAAAGCTATACTTTAGCAAGAAAAAATGAGAAAACTGCGTTGGTGGTGAAAATAAATAAAGAAATAAATAAAGAAATAAAGAAAGAAAGAAAGGGAGAAGAGAGGAAAAACAAGACAAAAATTGAGGAAGAGATGGATTAAGAAAGAGAAAAAGAAAAGTGGAGAAAACAAAAATAAATAGTGAAAATGCGGTGCAGGATTATTGTTTTGAAAATAGATAGATAAAAAGAAAGAAAGAAAGAAAGAAAGAAAGAAAGAGAGAAAGAGAGGAAGAAGAACATTGTACAAAATATTGAAATAGAAACAAAAACAAAAAAAAGAAAGAAAGAAAGAAAGAAAGAAAGAGAGAAAGAGAGGAAGAAGAACATTGTACAAAATATTGAAAAAGAAACAAAAACAAAAAAAAGAAAGAAAGAAAGAAAGAGAGAAAGAGAGGAAGAAGAACATTGTACAAAATATTGAAAAAGAAACAAAAACAAAAAAAAGAAAGAAAGAAAGAAAGAGAGAAAGAGAGGAAGAAGAACATTGTACAAAATATTGAAAAAGAAACAAAAACAAAAAAAAAAGAAAGAAAGAAAGAAAGAAAGAAAGAAAGAAAGAGAGGAAGAAGAACATTGTACAAAATATGGAAAGAGAAACAAAAACAAAAAAATCTAATGCATAGAAGAACTGCGGTGGGGGACTATTGGGAAAAAAGAAAGAGAGAAAGATAAAAGAAAGAGAGAGCGAAAAAAGGAGAAAATTGAAAGAGCGAGGGATAGACCGAGAAAGATAAATAGAGAAAACGTAAAGTAGTGCAGAGTGGCAATGCCGTAGGGGATTATCGTGTATGTGTGTGTGTGGGGGGGGACTGAACGCGCAGGGTGATGTAGAGATATCGCGAAAAAAAAACAAAAAATAAAAAAAAACAGGAAGACGAACATAAAAAAATAAATAAATAAAGCAAATATGTTCTTAAATATCGTAAGTTTTTCAATATTTTCGAAAATAAGTTATCTTCTATTTTCGAGTTCCAAACTTTAAAATCATTAAATTTTGACGCCATTTAAATTCACTTCTTCTCGGATTCAAAAAGATCGATTCATCTATCAAGAGACGACCCAGCTGGCATTAATCTGTGGCATATTGATTAATGTTTAGTACAGAATAAGATTTAACGTGATGTGGGGGCAGCGTAACTGTTATCGGTACAGAAATTTGGTATTGGCGAGATGAATTCAAATCACTACCCAGTATAGTGGGTTAAGTTTCGTGCAAATGCCATTGGCAGTTCACAGATAATAAAGGAAAAGGATACATGGAAAGCCATGACCGACTACGCCTGGAAGGGACATGAGATGAAAAAAAAAAAGGGTGTGATTCTAAATTCTAAAAGGTAAATATTGGAAAAAAACACGCCACTATCTTAAATTATAAGTTATAGCAATTCACAGATAATAAAGGAAAGGAATATGTGGAGAGCCATAAACAAATACGCCATAAAGTGACATGAGGTTAAAAAAAGCAGTGATTCTAAATTCCAAGCGGGGTATAAGAAAGCAGGAAGTAACACTACTACCTTCACCAAGAACTTATAGCAATACACAGATAATAAATGAAAAGAATATGTGGGGAGCCATACTCTGATTCTCCCCTCAAAGGGTATGAGATTAAAAAAAGGCACTGATTGTAAATTCTAAACGGTGGATATAAAAAGAAACCACGCCACTATCTTTAATCATAAGTCATAGCAATTCACAGATAATAAAGGAAAAGAATATGTGGAGAGCCATTACTGACGACGCCCCGAAGGGACATGGGATGAAAAAAAGGCTGTGATTCTAAATTCTAAACAGTGAATTTTGGAAAAACCACGCCACTATCTTTAATCAGAATTCATAGCAATTCACATATAATAAAGGAAAAGAATATGTGGAGAGCCATTACTGACGACGCCCCGAAGGGACATGGGATGAAAAAAAGGCTGTGATTCTAAATTCTAAACAGTGAATATTAGAAAAACCACGCCACTATCTTTAATCAGAAGTCATAGCAATTCACAGATAATAAAGGAAAGGAATATGTGGAGAGCCATAAACAAATACACCATAAAGTGACATGAGGTTAAAAAAAGCAGTGATTCTAAATTCCAAGCGGGGTATAAGAAAGCAGGAAGTAACACTACTACCTTCACCAAGAACTTATAGCAATACACAGATAATAAATGAAAAGAATATGTGGGGAGCCATACTCTGATTCTCCCCTCAAAGGGTATGAGATTAAAAAAAGGCACTGATTGTAAATTCTAAACGGTGGATATAAAAAGAAACCACGCCACTATCTTTAATCAGAATTCATAGCAATTCACAGATAATAAAGGAAAAGAATATGTGGAGAGCCATTACTGACGACGCCCCGAAGGGACATGGGATGAAAAAAAGGCTGTGATTCTAAATTCTAAACAGTGAATATTAGAAAAACCACGCCACTATCTTTAATCAGAAGTCATAGCAATTCACAGATAATAAAAGGAAAAGAATATGTGGAGAGCCATTACTGACTACGCCCCGAAGGGACATGGGATGAAAAAAAGGCTGTGATTCTAAATTCTAAACGGTGGATATAAGAAGAAACCACTATCTGTAATAAGAAGTCACGGCATGAGTTCATTTTTCTTATCACCCACATATGGATAAAACTGTAGCGTGAAATAGGTTCTATAGCCTTGATTAGCAGTCAGTTTATGAGAAGAAAAGCTCTAATGTAAGAACTGCGAAGAAAGTAACGGGAAATCACATTATTATCTATTCGATTAAGCCATAATAATTAATTAAAGAAAGAAAAATCATCCCTTGTTCCCTGTGTAGGGTGTGGTTTCCGTCTTTCTCTTTTCAAATCTTCTCACTTTTTTTTTTTCAATTGGAGTAGATAGACTAAACTATCGCCCGGTTCACACTCCATCCACGTCTATTGAACAGGTTAAGAGGCACATCCCTTGTTCCCTGTTTAGGCTGTGGTTTCCGGCTTTCTCTTTTCCAAGCTTTTCACTATTACATAGCCCCCTGCACATCAGTGGCGTTACCGCCTTGCTTGGGGTGATACGATTAAAAAAAACAAACAAATAAACAAACTATGATATTCTACCTCCTGAAAGAACAAGAGACTGAAAAAGACATTTAATTATTCTGAATGTCAAACTGGAAAAGACATCTGAAATGTATTTTATTATCTATAGCAAGTAGTCATTGCAGCTCACAGATAATAATGGAAAGGGATATGTTGAAAACCATAAACGAGTACGCCTTAAATTAGCATAAAATTTAGAAAAAGGAAAAGAAATTCCAAACATTGGATAAATTAACAGAAAACCACGCGACTATCTTTACCAAGCGCCAAAGAAGCGTGAGATAAAAAAAAAATGCAGGGATTCTAAATTTCAAACCGTGAATTAGATAACAGGAAGCCACGCCACTATCATTACGAAGATTCATAGTAATTTCCAGAAAATAAAGAAGAGGAATATGCGGAGAGACATGAACGGGTACACCCTGAATTGACATGAGATTAAAAAAAAAGTGATTCCAAATTCTAAACAGTGGATATAAGAAAAAACCAGGCCACTGTCTTTAATAATGTAACACCCCAACGGACCGGTCCGAACAATTTCTCCGGCGGCCGTTCTTCTCGCTGTGATGTTTGCCGGGAGTTTGTTGAAAATGTCGGAGCCTCAAGCTGGGGGTACAAGATTAACTATAAGGAACAAACTTCCACAACTTGGATGAGTTGAAAGGATGCTTTATTTCGTTTAGAGTTAGCCTTTTCGGTTGGGGCAGGCGAATGTGACACACAGCTCTAACTCTAATTAACGGAGATCAACAAATCCGAACTGACCGAAACAAGACGAACGAAGATTCTACTCACTCAACTGACTGACTCACTTAACTGACTCTCTCACTCTACTCTACTCTACTATTTATTTAAAATGAATCCGGAAATCCGGAAATCCTTAAATACTTTAGACCACCGGTGATAAACATTAGCGACTGTAAGTTTGAAATTTCAGTTATCTTTTTTTTTTATCTTAATAAAGCTTCGGCCGGAAAATTCTTAATGTGTGGTCAAGATACAGTAAAAGACAGCCTTTGACCGGGTCATTCGAAAACCCACCTCCGGGAACTTTATCTCTTTATCACATTAAATCACTGAGTCAAATATTTACCGGAAGAGTGGTAGGATTTAAAACAGTAATCGGATACCGTTGTCTCTTCCACAATTTTCCTCATAAAAGAAAAACCGTTTATTTATTTATTTTTTCCTCTTCTTTTTCACTTTTGTTAAATATGTTTTTAAACTATTTTCTATTCTTAACCATTTTCTATTTTAATCTATAATAATAAAATATATGCCTAGTTATCGTGTCACAATAAGAAGTCATAGCAATTCACAGATAATAGAGGAAAGGAAAATGTGGAGAGCCATAAACAAGCACGCCCTAAAGTGACTCTAGGTTAAAAAAAAGCAGTGATTCTATATTCCAAGCGGGGTATAAGAAAGCAGGAAGTGAAACTACTACCTTCACCAAGGACTTATAGCAATACACAGATTATTATCTGTGTATTGCTATAAGCAAAGGAATATGTGGAGAGCCATGACTGACTCTGCCCTCAAAGAGTATGAGATTAAAAAAGGTAGTGATTGTAAATTCTAAGCGGTGGATATAAGAAGAAACCACGTCACTATCTTTAATAAGAAGTCATAGCAATTCAGACATAAAGGAAAAAAATATGTGGAGAGATATTACGAACTACGCCCTGAAGAGACATGAGATTAAAAAAAAGACTGTGATTCTAAATTCTAAACCGTGAATATTAGAAGAAACCACGCCAATATCTTATAGCAAGGGAAGGAATATGTGGAGAGCCATGAACGTGTAAGCCCGAAAGTGACTCTAGGTTAAAAAAAAGCAATGATTCTAAATTCCAAGCGGGGGCTAAGAAAGCAGGATGTAACACAATTATCTTTACAAAGAACTCATAGGAATTTATAGATAATAAAGGAATAGAATATGTAGAGAACCATGACCGACTATGCCCTCGAAGGACATGAGATTAACCCTCTAGGGCCATTCGTATCATATTTGATACAGTATGAAAACAAGCCTTGAAAGAAATATTTTTCTGAAAATTTTTTTAAGAGAAATATTTTATAAATTTCAAATGAAAGCAGTACTGACTGCTTAGTCAATGAATACCAAATGTTTCCTTATAGGGAAATACCAAATGTTTCCTTATAGGGAAATACTGTATCAAATATGATACGAATGGCCCTAGAGGGTTAATAAAAGGCTACGTTTCTAAATTCTAAACGGTGAATATTAGAAGAGACCACGCCACTATCTTTAATAATAATTCATAGCAATTCACAGATAATAAAGGAAAGGAATATGTGGAGAGCCATGACCGACTACGCCCTCAATGGACATGAGATTAAAAAAGGCTGTAATTCTAAATAATAAACGGTGACTAAATGGATATAAGAAGAAACCACGCCATTATCTTTGATAAGAAATTATAGCAATTCTGAGATTATAAAGGAAACGAAAATGTGGAAAGCCATGACCGCGTACGCACTGAAGAGACATGAGATTAAAAAGAAAAAGGGGCTGTGATTGTAAATTCTAAATGGTGGATATAAGACGAAACCACGCCACTATCTTTAATAAGAAATCATAGCAATTCACAGATAATAAAGGAAAAGAATATGTAGAGAGCCATGACCGACTACGCACTCAAAGGACTTAAGATTAAAAAAAGACAGTGATTGTAAATTCTAAACGGTGGATAAGATAAGAACTCACTATCTTTACCAAGATGTCATAGCATTTCACAGAGAATGAAAGAAAGAAACCGATAAAGAGCCGTGTTTATCTGTGTCACGATCTGATATAACATTATGTAAAAGACATTGACACCAAATAACAGAATTGCAAGAGACAACATCTTCTTTCCTCGTCTCCCTAATCCCTGGTGGCTCTTATCAGGCTTTCTCATGTTACACCACGCAATCCCCATTCTGTCATCTACCTGCTCAGGCCCTTCAAATATGTTATCCGTTGCTTTCCTCTGTCTCTTTTCCACTCTATCTCACCTGTCAGTATCTGGTTCTCCAAGCCCTCCTTCTTCATTGCTTGACCAAGGAACTTCAGTTGTCTCTTCCTGATGCTCACTATTAATTTCCTTCTTGTTGCCATTCTTTCCAACACCTTATCGTTTCTCACATGCTCGTCCATGATATCCACATCATCCTTCTGTAAAACCACATTTCTGCTGCTTCAAGTTTTTCCTTCATCTTAGATGATATTGTCCAGAATTCACTGCCGCATTGAAGAACTGACATCACATAGCATTCTAGTACTTTCTTCTTTGTTTCTAGTGAAAATTTCCTGTGTCTTAGTACTTTACTCAGCTTCTGGAACGTGTTATTCGCAATGCCAATTCGTCCCGCTAATATACAAGGTGTCCATAAAGTTCTTTTGCACTTTTAAAAATCTATAGCTTTAGTGAGATAAAAATAATTTGTAAAATAGATTAGAATAAAGTAATTTTTTTTTAGGTTTTATTGAAATTTTATTTAGGTTTCACCATACAAATACTTTCATGGCTTCTGCTCTGATGAACTTAGCTCCCTTTTGCCCCTATATATGAATTTACTCGAGTCACAAGATTAGCAACTAGGTCCCACCCTTTTACTGTGAAACCAATAAAATGTAAACGCAAATTCTACTCCATCAGCTTCTTTTCTCGCACTTCCCGCCTGTGGTATTCTCTTCCGTTAACTTGCTCTCCTGTCAGCTACAAGCTCCAAGAATTTAAATGTAAAGTCAATAGTCATCTATCTCACTAACTTGCATCCTCTCTCTCATGCTCTTTTCTCCGTCTACTCCTCTCTCATCAGTATTCTCATCTTTCTCTTACCCACATCCTGACACCCCCTATAACCTGTCACTCTTTCTCATAACCTTTCTCCTATGTAACTCCCTGCACAACAGCGGCATTAAACTGCCTTGTTTGGAGCAATATGATTATAAAAAAATGTCCTCCATCATTAGCAATACAAAGGGTAATACGATTTTACAGTTCACGGAAAACATTTGCCAACTGATTTACAGTTATGCCTGAAATCACATTAGTTATTTTAGCAGAGCAAAGTGACATGGAGCCCCATCTTGTTGAAACATTAATCTTTATAAAAAGCTTTACAGATTATTTCTATCACAAATACAAATAAAGTTATAATTTATAAAAGTGCACACAGACTATGGGCTCCCTGTTAGTCAGGACAATTCTCTTTCTGCCTTTGATAAGCATGGCTGTTGCTTACCTCCAGGAAAATGACTTATCTCGTCTTCTCGAACTTACGTTTTCTGTTGATATGATAATATATTGTATCAACTGCCAGGTCTTAGGCTAAGAAAGTTGTTCCACCGTGTCACTCAATACAATTTTTCTGTACTGAATATATCTATCTAAATGTAAACTTATTTATAAATGGAACTTTGTCTGTGTCTGTGCTACCGTTACCTATAGACTTCGAAACGGCTGAACCGATTTTCTTGAAAATTTACATAGTTGTACTATAAGCGTCTGCGAGTGTTTTTAGCTAGGTTTTGTGTCGAGGTACCCCCGATAAATATCGAAAATCGATAATCGAAAAAATCGGGTTATAGACGTAGTGGTCCGATTTTAATCAAATTTGATACATTCATAGACAAAGATATAAGAAACGATATTCAGAAGTTTTAAGGTTGCAGTTCTTACAATAGTGAAGAAAATCGATAATATATATATATATATATATATATATATATATATATATATATATATATATATAAATCGATACCAGGAAATCAAAATTTGACTTACATCCATTCATTTTTCTTTCAGTTTACGGTTTTGCTTTAACTGGAAACAACTATTGCTTTTTAGTCTTTCGTGCCAACGTTCAAAGAGTCTGAGCTCCAGGACCATGGATTAGTTTTAAAGTTTTCATTACACCAGAGCAACGCTGGGCTATACTACTAGTCTGATATATCTATAAGTCGAACATTCATTAGTGCTTAGTATATTGCTGTCACATTTGGTCTGATGCTTCTGCTACATATTTAGATATTTACAGTATTGACATTATTCGGACTATTGTCTTCATTTTCGTTGTCATTTGTATGACGTTTTGGCCGTTGTACGCTCCAGCCTTCTTCAGAATTCTAGAAATTTTGAATCTTTATTACAATCACTTGGGTATATGAACTTAATTTTTAGCGTACTAGTGTCTCTTCTGGTAGTCATGAGTTATGTCATTTACTTGTTCATCACTGCTGTAGCCTGGTATTGAACTCACAATTCTTTGGGTTAAGTCACAGGAACTAACTAACCGCTATATCCAATTGACCATGGTCAAGAACAACTGAATTTTTGGAACTTACAAACTTTACGTCCAGTAACCCTTCTTTTTTTACCAGAGTTCATATTGCAATTTTTTTTTATCTTAATGGTTTTCTCTAGTATTTTTATTTTGTTTTCTCTAGTACTTTTTACCAGAGCTCATATTACAATTTTGACAGTAATGAACTTCTCTCGCACTCCGTATTACTGCTTCCAATATTGTGTTTATCTCTATGCTTGGTCGGCTTAGGAAATTTTTGTAACCTATGTGCTGATTCATGAAGCTTACGTAGAAGAGACTTTAGGCTAGGAATAAGAATGATACACCCCAGTGATTTTAATAAAGAGTTCGGTTCAAAATTCTTAGCACCTGAAGAAGGCCAGAACGTACACCAGCCGAAACGTCATACAAATTGCAACGAAGATGAAGACAATAGTCCGAATAATGTAAATACTGTAAATACTACCTCATCTCAGAAATATACGCAAAGAATATTTAGATATTCTTGATAGAAAGCAAAGAAGAATCTTCAATGTCTTTTGTCCTAGCATCATCTTCAGTCTCTTTTCTACGGTTGTAATGCTTTTCTAAAAACACTTTCATGGTAATTCTCCTGATGAACTTTCTGCTATGTTACCTAGACTTTATAACTTTAAGCTCAGTACTAGATTGGCGACAAGGTCTCATTTTACAGTTGATATGACTTGATGTAACCATAAGTTCTTTGCTAACAGTTTTTTTTTCTTGTACTCATCGCCTGGGATACTTTCTTCCGGTGCCATGCTTTCCACCGAACATTGATCTTGAAAACTTTAAATGTAATGTCAATAGTTATCGATGGTTTTCTTTTTTTCTCGTTCTTTATCTTCTTCTATCTTTAATATTTCTTTTCTTATACCTTCTCCCTCAGTATCCTTTAGTGTCTTAGTGACTTTATTGCCTTGCTTGTAGTGAAATGATTAAAACAAATCACAGATAACAAGGAAAACAAATACGTGGAGAGCCATGATCACCTATTCTGTAAAGCTACATAGCATTTAAAAATGAAATAAGTGTAAATAAACTAATAAAAAATGACGGAAATTAAAACAAAATTAAAATAAAAAATTAAATATTAAATAAAAATTTAAATATTAAATTTAACTGCTAATTACTAAATATTCTTAATTAAAAGAATTGTAAAATAATAGTGTTAAAATTAATTTTCCCTTTCAATTATAGTGTCGTTTCTTTCCTTTCTACGAATTTATCCGAAGTTATTGTCTTGCAATATATGACTGTAATTTCAAAATAGAGATACTTAAAACATTCATAGGATTTCTCGACTTTTTCTTTGGCTTGTCATCTCGTTCTGTCTTAGGAGACTTTCTTTAGCACATTGCTAGTGACAATCTCACTTCTTTGAGATTCTGATCATAAAAACGTGCTAGATGGGTTTTTAGCAAATTCTCACGTGGAATATACATTTCTTAAGACTTCCTTAGATCCCAAAAAGAAATATTTTAACAGTTCTTCGTCTATTATAAGGTTTGACATTTCCTAATATCTAAAAACAAACACTTTAACTATTTAGTCTGTTATAGTTTGCGATTAGATTTTCACTCCACTTATTTCTGCATTTTTTATCACAAAGATCCATTTAAAAGTATAGAATACAAATCATCTATCATCCATCAACTAACTAAAACACACAAAGTAAATTACACCCACCACAAAATCGGATCCAAAACAACTAAAAACATTTTGGAAAAACCCAAACCAAGAAAAATTCACAAGTCAGTGTGAAAAGCAAAATTTTGTATCTCGATTGGATAAAAAATAGAAAATTCATATTATAAAGCCAGTCAAACTTTTTTTCACAATTAAAAAAAAGGTGACTCTGAGAGCCAGTCACATGACAAGTTTAACTACTTAAGGACATATCGTGACCGGTCAAGACAGTCCGACATGAGAGCGGTTAGCTGACGGAACCTGTGGCAATGTAACAAAAGAAATTTCAAGAAGCCAATCCGAACGTAGGGCACTTCACAGACTTGTCTATACATACGAGTACTGAACAATTGAAGCAAAGGTGAAACAAATATTTCTCTCACTTCTACTATGTGCAGGATCCTCTCAGGAATTAGGTGATCATAGTTCTCCACAATTTCCTGTCCTTTGTAGTTATTAATAAATTTTGTCTGTTATCTCTCCTAAACCTTGTTCCGCCATGCATTTACTCAATCTTGCCAGCTTGGTTAGCTAACCTTCACTATTTCTTCTTGCTTCCACTATTTCCTGTAACTATCCAATTTCCTAAGCCCTCTTTCCTCATTATGTGCCCTAGACAATCGAAAGAACAGCTATATTTTAGGGACTTTGGTTTTGCGAAACCATCAGATTCCATTGTTGAATCGAACATGACGACGGTCATGTAACGTCTGTGCCACTAGCAGCTATATTTTGTTTAGAAAATTCAGCTGGTAAATGAAAGCAAGCATTAATATATTTGGTACAGAATCTTCGTAGATGTCTTCTTAGAAATAAAATCTCCATCACTATTTTGCGGAGTCACTTCCGGAAACATACGACTACCTCTAAGATGGTTTTCATTTTTTTAATTCAATCAAAATTTAGTTAGAATCTAAATATCATTTGGTAAATCACTCCCCAATATCTTCGATTCTGTCACCAATACTTACAGATTTTGAGCAGGACCCATTAGATGTGTACCTGTGTAAATAAAATAAAGTCCATCATAGAAATGCTTGTTTTTTTTTCGATACGTCAAATGCAAATTAAAGTCCATGATAGAAATATATTTTTTTTTCGATATGTCCAATTCTGTTAAAGATACATATCCATTTTGTCTGAGTTTCATAGGATACGTTACCTTGTTGAAAAATTCTCAAATGGAATACATTTTGCTGAGTTAGATCCGGATATCTACGATACCATTAAGCCAATGTCATGAAGACGGAGTGAACCTCTGAGCAGTTGCAGCATAATTCAAGCTAGATTTGCCGATTCCATTTTCTGTGTTAATAATCATTATGAAATATCTTACACAGCACTATATATATATATATATTTAAGACCTGGCGGTTTAATCACAGATCTACATTTAAAATAGAAAAATTAAAAAGTAATGAAACATTGGCTAGCCACGTGTGGAAATTAAAATCAAAATATGGAAAAAAACAGACATAATGTGGAGCATTGTAAAAACAGCCAAGTTTTACAATGGTGGACAAATATGCAGACTGTGCCAGGAAGAAAAATTAGAAATTATGATATTCCCAAATAAAGATGAACGGTTAAATGAAAGAACGGAACTGATGACTAAATGCATCCACACGAAGAAATACCTCTTAGGTTCATACAACCATGGATGAAAACGCCATAATCCGTTTTAGTTTAAAATTTGCTCGTTCATAAATTCCCTGCCACGTAAACGTTTAAACAAAACACCGTTACAAGAACGTTCTTAAAACGAAAAACAGTAAACGGTAAAATCAGTTATTAAAAATCACCTGAAGACACCACTCATGGTAGAGACCTGGGTAGCGAAATAAATGAAATGTATATATATATATACTTAGTGTAACGAGGCAGCAGATAATTTTCTAAACATATACTGTTGAATATAAGAGACAATGAATGTCTATTATGTTTAATCATGAGCAACGGTAGGTAATAACAAACAGATTTTAGTCAACAAAACAATAATCCTCACTCATACACAAAGTAAAAAGAACTTTCAGATATTGGAGTCGATCTACATTAAATCCAAACAACCCACACTTAATAAAATCACGTTTAAATCTGGTCATAAAACATTACATAGCATTTGAATATATGTTTCGGTTGTCATTTCGGTTGCCATTTCATGCGGTATGATGTCATAGAACCGCATTGCAAATTTGCGAACTGCGTTTGCTATTTTTGGAAACTTTTACCGTTGCTTAGCGGAGTTTTATGTCAATAAAAGATGAAATCATCACTGATGGTGGATGTTTTTGTGTTAACGTCCTTATAACCTCTTTGAAGATGGCTCGTGTGAGCGGAAAGCTTAGAAACAAACTAAATAAAAAAATTATCCAAATGTTGGAGAATTTTTGTCTTTATTTCCAACTGAAATTAAAGCCAAAATACGATGCTTAGAACGGCTCATGATTATACATAATAGACATTCATTGTCTCTTATATTTAACAGTATATCTATCTATCTATCTATCTATCTATCTATCTATCTATCTTTCTCTCTCTCTCTCTCTCTCTATATATATATATATATATATATATATATTTTTAGTAATAATTTTGTGTTCTAGTGATATGTCATTTTCTTTCTATACAATGATATTTTTCTTTTATTTTCTCTCGTTCCTTCTTCCATTAGATTTTCGTTATTTTTTCTGATTTTTCCTATCTACTAATCATAATTTTTCTTCCTTATTCCTTACTTTCTTCTTACTAATCTTTTTTTTTCAGTTTCTCAACCCCTCAATTCCCTCCTCTGACTTCTCGACCCCTGGCTATCTTTTCCTCTTAATGAGGGATTCCACTGTCCATAAGCATGGGCTGGGGGTCTACGTTAGTGAACACCTTCCTCGAGCTAGGGTGACATGCCACGAATCCTTTGACCACTCATATATATGTCTCCGTCTGTCACTTCTCAGTTCGGTTAGCTACCTTTTCTTTCGGTACCTTTCCCTCTCCTCCCATGACTGTTCCCTGTTAGACAGCATCCCTGACAATATAGATAAGGCTACTTCCTCACCACCCATTTGCACATTTATCTGTGTTCGGAGAGCCTAACGCCCATCATTCCGAGTGGCTAAAAGACCCTATTAATAAATCAGCTGGCATCCATGCCATGAACTTTGCCATTTCCGAATCCCTTACGCGAGTGGTGAATTTCCCCACACGTTTTTCCAGCACCACTTCAAGACACACCTCTCTACTAGATCTATGCTTCACATCTGTACCTCACTCCTGCCAAATCTCTCAGCTTTACCCTCTCGGCAATTTCGATCATGCTGTTGTCTCTCTCCATATTTCTCACCAGTCTCACTCTCCCTAGAAGCCTCCTACCTACAGAATCTCATACTACCAAAGAGCTGACTGGGACGTGTTTCGCGATTTCCTATGCGACGTCCCTTGGGAAAATGTGTTCAGTCTCCCAGTTGATGACTGTGCCTCTGATATTTCTTCCTGGGTGAAAGCTGGCATTGATGCCTTCATACCTACCAGGAAATTTCGTCTTAAACCTCATTCCTCCCCCTGGTTCACTCCTGCGTGTTTAGCCGACATTGCCCACATGAACCACTACTTCCGACTATTTCGGAGACATGCATCTGACCACATTAGGCGCCTATTTACCTCTGCTCGTAATGAGTTCAAGAGGATCCTGAATGGCGCTAAGCGGTTGTTTGCTGAAAGAATGAGACAGCACATAGCTGACCGCAAGTTCGACTCCAACGACTATTGGCGGCTATGCAAACGTGTGCTGAACAACAGCAAATCCTCCAAACCTCTCTCAATCAATGAATTTGAGGTCCTCACAGCATCAGCGGACGGACAAGGCCGAGTGCTTT
Source organism: Ascarosepion bandense (assembly GCA_037127315.1). Taxonomy (NCBI): domain Eukaryota; kingdom Metazoa; phylum Mollusca; class Cephalopoda; order Sepiida; family Sepiidae; genus Ascarosepion; species Ascarosepion bandense. The sequence continues at coordinate 4,663,785 of JBBBDQ010000346.1, forward strand.
GCTCGCAGATTTTCATCCAACTCCACATTTGACACGTCTGGAGTACCCACACCCGACTTCCCTATTAGAACTGAGGCTAAACTGAATGATTTTCACATTATCCCGTCACTGGTATCTAAGGTAATATCAAAACTTGACACCCATAAGGCGAGTGGAGGTGATGGAATCCCGGTAATTGTCCTTAAGAAATGTGCCCCTGAAATATTCTCTGTCCTCTCTAAACTCTCCAATTACTGTCTTTCTGCTTCCTGTTTTTCTGCATGCTGGAAATCTTCTGTGATTTCTGTATTTAAGAACACGAGGGAACCCTCAGACCCATCTAACTATCGCCCTATCAGCCTACTACCAATTTTCGGGAAAGTGTTCGAGGCCATTATTAATGCTGATATAGTTCAACATCTTACTGTCCATAAAATATTCTCAGACAGGCAGTACGGCTTTCGCTTCCCCAGTTACACAGCCGATATGCTAACGGCCATCACGGAGTATATATAGGAGGCCCTTGATAAGTCCGGTGACGCTTGTGCTGTTGCCCTGGATATCTACAAGGCTTTTGATAGGATTTGTCACTCTGGCCTTTTACGCAAGCTACAGAGTTATGGTATTACCTGACGCTTGCTTGATCTGATTCAATCTTTCCTATTTAACCGCTTAATGAAGGTCGTCCTGAATGGGCATGCCTCCACATTCTCCTGTACAAACACTGGCTCCCTCAGGTATCTATTTTAGGTCCGACGCTCTTCCTTATTTTCATAAATGATCTCCCAGACCTGATCAAATACCAAGTAGGCATCTACGCAGATGACACAACAATTTACTCCAGCATCGGTAAGAAATCCTGCGAGGTGGACAAACATAACCTCGCTGCTGATCTTGAAAGGGATCTACACTCAGTGGTTGAATGGGGAAAGATGTGGCTTGTAAATTTCATTGCGTCTAAGATGAAGCTGCTGTCTGTCAATCATCACAGGCAATCTCTCCTGCCTCCTATAAGCATGGACCAAGTCTCCCTTAAAGCAATATACTGCGCCTTCTCAGCCTTAACCTATCTTCCGATCTCAAGTGGAACCATTACATTGTGTCAATAGCCAAATTCACTGCTAGGAAGGTTGGATCACTGTGTCGTGCCAGGATGTTTTTTCTGCCTGAATCCATCTCGCACATATACAAATCAACCATTCGTCCGTGCATGGAATGCTGCTGTCATATATAGTCAGGCGTCCCCGCTGTTCATCTCAGTGTTCTCGATAGAAAATCAATAATGTGATAGGTACCGACTTGTCAGCTCGACTCAAGCCACTTTCTCATCGACGGGATGTGGCTTCTTTCTGTCTATTTTACAAATATTTTCATGGTTTCTGCTCCGAAGGACTTAAGTCACTGGTGCCCCTGCCACAAGAATTTACTCGTGCAACCAGACTGGCAACAAAGCCCCACCCATTTACAGTTAGATCAACCAAATGCAGCCGACAATTCTACTCCTGCAGCTTCTTTTCTCGCACTTCCCGCCTGTGGAACTCTCTTCCGTATTCTACAGCCTCCAGGAATTTAAATGCAATGTCAATACCCATCTCTTAACCACTTCACACCCTGAATATATTTCCCTTTCTCTCTACCATTGCAACTGTCATCACACCTGTATTCCCATCCTTCTCTTGCTCTCTTCTCTGACACCCACTGTAACTGGTTCGTCTTTCTCTTTAATCTCCTCCTATCTAATCTTTTACTCTTATGTAGCCCCCTTCGCATCAGTCTTTCTACATCACCCTGTATATCTTTTCTCTCTACCTTTGCAACTGTCATCACACCTGTATTCCCATCCTTCTCTTGCTCTCTTCTCTGACACACGTAGCTGATTTGTCTTTCTTTTACTCTCCTGCTATCTAATCTTTCTCTCTTATGTAGCCTGGTCAGTACTTTGATGGGTAAATGGTTAGGAATACCAGGTGCTGTAAACGTTTAATGACGGATGTGCGTTGTGCAGTGGATATCGGCTCGGAAAGAGAAATCGGTGAGCCGAGTTCAAATTCTAGTTGAATACCCTGCATTCACTTAAGCACTGGTACCCTTGGGAAAGGTATTAATCCGTCCCTTCCCTCCAGTTATGGGTTAAATAACAAGGGTATGCTTTGGGGACCCTGCAGTTAAAAACAAATCCCAATGAATCTTGATACTCGAAAAGAAAAAAGTATTACAAGACACAAAACTTATATAAAAAACAACAATAAATTGTTGAAAGAAAAAGGTATTTCCAGCAATAAATAAATAAAAATTTAGTTGGCAATAAATGATTTGCCCAGGTTGCTATGCCATAAAAACAAAACAACCAACTAAAAAATCTTAGGTAGCCCCCTGCGCATCAGTAGCCTTACCGGCTTGCTTGGGGTGAAACGATTAAAGAAAAAATTTTACTTTCTACTAGTTTTCTTTCTTTCTGTCTGTCTTTCTATCGTTATTTATTATAATTTCTTTTCTCTAGAATATCTTTGTTTTAAACTTCTTTTTGCTAATCTTTGTTCTTTTTCTTTATTCCTAACTAGCAGTATAGCCCGGCGTTGCTCGGGTGTAATGAAAGCTTTAAAACTAATCCATGGTCCTGGAGCTCAGACTCTTTGGACCTTGGCACGAAAGACTAAAAAGCAGTAGTTGTTTCCAGTTAAAGCGAAACCGTAGACTGAAAGAAAAATGAATTCATTAAGTCAAATTTTGATTTCCTGGTATCGATATCAAATAAGTTTTTTTTGTCGTAAACTGAATTTTGAAAGCTAAATAAGTCCTCTGAGTAAATGGTATCATGGCTGAGACTAAGAACTACAATTATACCTACTTAGAGCCAAACCCGAAGCAAAAACTAAAATAAAGGGGCTGAAAAAAATACAGACATACAGGCAGATAAACAGACACACACACAAACATCTTACCTTATATATATATATATATATATATATATATATATATATATATATATACATTATCTATTTTCTGCACTATTATAAGAACTGCAACCTTGAAACTTCTGAATATCGTTTGTTATGTCTTTGTCTATGAGTGTATCAAATTTGACTAAAATCGGACCACTTCTTCTATAACCCGATTTTTTCGATTATCGATTTTCGATATTTATCGGGGGTAACTCGACACAACACATAGCTAAGAACACTCACAGACGCTTATAGTACAACTGTGTGAATTTTCAAGAAAATCGGTTTAGCCGTTTCGGAGTCTATAGCTAACGGACCCTCACACACACTGACAGACACACACAGAGACAAATTTCCATTTATAAATAAGTTTAGATTAGATATGTTTTCTTTCTTTCTTTCTATTTTTCTTAATTGCTCGACAAGTGTTCGGTGCATGTGAGCTTCAACTTGTTTTCGTCAGAGATGAATAAATCGATAAAAAATGGTTCATTATCACCCAATGGAATGATTACGAGATACGTGTGAAATATCTGTCGAGACAAGATAAGCTCTTAATGACTTGAGAAATAAAATTTTCATTTGTTTGTTCAAATTCACTTAACAGCTGAACAGCATTTTCTACGTATGTGTATATGAATGTGACACTATCTCACGCGGTGATGCTTCCCCTTCTCCCGCGGGGATACTTTCCTTTGGTTGGTTTAAAACAACGGAGAGAGAAGTTGATATTGGTGATATTATTAGTGTTTTATTGCGCCACGCGATGTGAGCTTAAGGAAAAAATAATAATTTTAGTACCATCAAGTGCTTCTAAAAGCACGGAAATATAAAATAAAGTTATTTTGGATAAACATAAATTTCTCGTCTTTCATGATTTTCGTCTCTGTTCAATATGGATTTCTCTTAGATCTGGAGTGTATTCCACTTATCTGAAGAAGCGTTGACAAAACAAGTGTCAGAGTGATTTGATAAGGTCACCCAAGGTCAGGGCCGCTGGTGAGTACATTCGGGTCCGTGCGAATCTAAAATAGAATCAAGCTCCGATGTGAGTTGGCAAAATCTCATTCGTTGAGCTAAAGACATCCGCATATCGAGTGGGCGTAGACCGATATTCATTGGCCGAAAACTGTGGGCCGGCCGGATCCCCAGGGAGGATCGAAATTGGTTATAAAAATAGATGCTCGACACGAAAAATTGAGTTGGAGAGCTAATTGTTCAGATTTTGGACAGAACGCCACCGCCGTCAGTACCCACACACATTCCGCCAGTGGCCGCTCCGATTCGGCACATTCCGTCAGATTCCGTCAAGAACCCGAAAGAACTTTGCTGTTTTAGAAGTACATTTCAACGCTAACGAAATTTAGAGTAAACATTTCAATTAAGGATTAGAAGCTTTGATGCTTTTGGCGAACTTTCTCCGTTACAACCAGCATTTTAAACAACTGTATATAATTTCCGACGATTGTATATCATTTTCGACAACTGTATTCTTGGGAAAAAACAGACATTTTTTTTTCTGTATATAAAGATATTCTACGTAGCTCTCCAGGCGTGTTCGACTTCGTTCATTTATTTTATTATTTTTTTTTTTTTTTTGGTGCCGTGTTTATTTTTTTTAACTCATAAGTGTACACCAGTGTCCGGACTGGCTAAAAGGGACGACTATTGAAATTGCACGACGAGACTTCTGGGATCTAATCACAACGTGGGACAGTGGCCCGTTGTTGAAAAAGACGTCCTGTAGTCCAGCTTTTGTGGCGACATCATCGGACGGGATCGCCGCGACCAGGTGGCAGTGTCACAACTGGGATCGTCACGACCGTCAGCGAGGACGAGCGTCACATAAGGGCTACCGTGCCCTGTGCGGTATCACAACTGGTTGCCGCCGGGCGAATTGAGGGCAGTATCACATGAATAAAGACAAAAGGATTTTTCTTTAAGAACGCGTTTCGTCCTCTGATGGTATTTATCAATTCAAATGTAGGCATTTTATTTTTGCAACAAGTATTAATCAGCTCAAGTAAAAAAAATATCGTTAAGTTTTTAAAATCTTAATGTTTAAGAACGCTCATAAGTATTTTTTAGTCTAACTGGGAAAGTCAAGGTAAATTGTATCTTTATTCTTACTGTGTTTTTAGATATTTTTTATTTACGAGGTCTGAACAAATAGTATCGGGACCGTTGCTCTAGATAAAAGTACGTAGAGCAAAGCCACTGGTACAGACTGAATTTGAACTCTATCACGCATAGTTATTGTTATTGGAAAGAAAGTGTACAGAGTGTGGTCGTCTCACGATACAACAAAAGTTCCATGAGTGACCATGGCAGAGAAAATTGAACATCGCATAAGAAAACGCAAAGAACGAAGAAGGCACGAACTGATCGAAGCAATGTGAAGATTCTCTTGACAGTTTGCTTCAACTACAAGGGTATTATTAATGAGCATGCTCCAGCTGGTCAGGCAGTAAACAAGTAGTCTTACCGTGACGTGTTTGCAGCGTTTGTGGGATGCTTCTTCTTCTATGTGCCCTGTCCCTTCAGGACGTAGGCGATCATGGCTTTCCACATTTCCCTATCCCTGGTGGCTCTGAGCACGCCTTCTCCTGTTACACCATGCAATCCTCGTTCCATCATCCACCTGATTAGGTCCTTCAAATATGTTATCCGTTGCTTTCCCCGTCTCTTTTCCCCTCTATCTGGCCTGTTAGTATCAGGTTCTCCAAGCCCTCCTTCCTCATTGCGTATCCCAGGAACTTCAGCTGTCTCTTCTTGATGCTCTGTATTAATTTCCTTTTTGTTTTCATCATTTCAAAGACCTCATCATTGCTCACGTGCTCGTTCCACGATATTCGCAGCATCTTTCTGTAGAACCACATTTCAGTTGCTTCAAGTTTTTCCTTCATCTTTGATGGTATAGTCCAGCATTCATTAATACTCGGAAAAAGCCAGCATTGTATGCGTCACATGAGTGGAAACTTTACAATGGCAACGCAGCTAGTGCAGCAATTTTGGGCAAAGGAAAACATTCTCAGGTTTGACAACCACCATATTCCCAAGATCTTTCGCCTCGTGACTTTATCCTTTATCCAAAAATCAAATCCCAGTTAAAAAGGATTTCAAGACGTCGAAATTCCGATCAAAGAGTAAATATATAATATATAAATTGCCATACGCGATACATCGCATGGGTGATCATGTCTCTCAACAGCTTCCTCACCTAAATCACTGTTGACTCTTGACTTAATTGCTATACGCGATACGCGATCGCTTGGGCAATAAAGCCTCTCCACAGCTTCCTCACCTAATATCACCGTTGACTCTTGCAGTTGTAACACGCGATACATCGCTTGGGTGATCATGTCTCTTCACAGTTTCCTCACCTAAATCACTGTTGATTCTTGCAGTTAATTGCCATACGCAATAAATAGCTTGGACAATCATGTTTCTTTCCAGACATGACTGACTAGGCAGAATATTTTACCACCGTAGGTTGCTCTTGCTTTCTGTGGTAGACCGGTTTGTAGCAGTATTTTGAAGGAAAATGTGTCGCGTGTGGTTATCTCATGACACCACAGAATTTCCATCAGTGACCTTTTTCAGCAGTTTTGGGACAATCACAATATTGCCCAGTTTCAATAAGCAACAAAGTGCAACTTTTCCCTCTTTCAAAAAATCAAATTCTATTTGAAAGAAACAGAATTCCAAGACCCCGAGGAAATAAAAAAAATGCGACTAGGAAACATCTCGCTATTCTAAACACTGAGTTTCAGGAATGCTTCCATTATTGAAAACGGCGCTGGAGAAAGTGTATAGCTTCAGAAGGGGATTACTTCGAAGGAGATTAAATACCGAATTGATATGTGCTGTTGTATTATTTTGATAGCAACAGTCCCAATACTTTTTGATCAGACCTAGAATATCTGAATTTTTTTTTAACATAGATGTGTGTGTGTGTGTGTGTATGTGTGTGTACTTGTGTGTGTGTATTTTATGTGTCAGAATTTTCGTGAGATTCCGACTAAAGAGTAAATATATAATCAGTCAATCAATTGTCATACGTGATACACGCTGTTTCTTTTGAGACATGACTGACTAGGCAGAAGATTTTCCCACAGTAGGTTGCTATTAGTTTCTTTGGTAGACTGGTTGCCAACCAAGGCTATAGGACCCAATCTGTCCGGCTATTCAACCCATAACTGGAGAGAGAAGAAATGAATTAATATCTTTCAGTGAGTGAACGAAATGTGTAAAGTGAATGAAACGAATTCGCCTGGAATTCTAACTCAGTTATCTGATTTCTCATTCCGGGGTGATATCCATTGCACCACAACACACGTCTATATGCACCCAGCAAAAAGACTACGTCGTCAACTTTTACTGAAACCGTTCTTAAAGATTCTCAAAGTTTATCTAAAGCTAACGGTATAGACGCATAAAAATTCTCAAATTAACATGCAAATATCAACAAACATAAAGTAGGCTAGATACAAACATAGTTACAAATACACTTTATCATCTGATTCTCACAAACTAGAATTTTTATACAATTACATACACTACCGGCCATAATTATTAGGCAACCCCAGTTTTTTAAAAGAAATTACGTATTTCATATTATTTTTAGTATTTATTGCCAAGAGGATAATTCTGAATGAAAATAAAATGGTTCTTTTACTATTATTATTTTGCAAAATTTTGCTGGGCAAAGAAGCGAAGATGAACTTGTTCGAACCACCCTAAATTTTCTTCATTCTTTCACTGATGAAACTGTAATATCGGTAATTATTAAATATTTATAAATTCATTTGATGCACAGTAACATGTGCATCAAATGAATTTATAAATATTTAATAGTATTCACAAAAGAACCATTCTATTTTCATTTACAATTATTCATTTGGCAATTAATACAAAAAAATATGAAATACATTATTTTTTAAAAAAAACTAGGGTGGCCTATGTGCGTTGTGGTGCAGTGGATATGGACTCGAAACGACGAATCGGGGAGCTGAGTTCGAATTCCAGTAGAATTCCTCGCATTCACTTACGCACAAATACCCCTGAGAAAGGCATTAACCGTTCCGTCCCTTCGGTGAAGTGTTAAATAATAGGACAAATTAGGTTCTATAGCCTTGGCTGGCAAACAGTCTACCGTAGAAAGCAATGGCAAATTACTGCAGGATAATCTTCTGTTCAATAAGTCATGTCTCGAAAGCGACATGATCGCCCAAGGTGTGAATCACGTATGACACTTAACTGACTGAATGTACATATAGCACAGCAATATTTGCGTTTTTTCAAGCAGGTTTGGAATACGTTGTTTCTTGAAACTTCGGATGGACGCGTCGTCTCTCCTTAAATTCGGAAAGTCAAAAATTATACTAACGTTGGTTTAAAAGATGTGAATGCAAGTGATACATGATTGACCAATGAAAATCAAACAACACAAAAGTAAAAATACCTGAATTTCTTTTTTTTCTTTTTCTCCAATCCTCGTTCTCTGATGAAACCTTAATAAAAGTGAAACATCTTAGATTGATATATCAAACAAAAATTTATCGTAAATAATCAGGCCGGTAGAAATAAATATACTGTTTCATTTGAAACAGAATATATACGTCAATACAAGTATCGATCAAAAATAATGTTCAAACAAATCACTTCATTTATATATATATATATATATATATATATATATGCACACACACACACACACACACACACACACACACACACACACACACACACATATATATATATATATATATATATATAAATCATATCACACCGAG
>JBBBDQ010000346.1:4675000-4730000 GCA_037127315.1 Ascarosepion bandense
TATGGCAGTAGAAAAGAAAGCTTACATTTTGAAGGAATCTGCTCGTTTGTCGCCATTTTAAAATAAATGGGAATGTATTTTTAATTTTTTGTTCCGCTTTTGTTTTTAGTCTGCAGTGTTTTCCATTGAAGATGCATCGATTATCGCAATCGTTCGCAAATTGTTATTTTGAATTTTTGACTAGTATCTGTTTTAATATAATTTTAGTTACTTTCAATAGCAACTACTCCGACAGCCATCCCACGGTCCTCAGCAAAGATAAAAAATAAAAGAAAAAAAACTTTTGGAGAATTTTTTTTTTAATCATATCACGCCGAGCAAGGCGGTAACGCCACTGATGTGCCGAAGGCTACGTAAGAACGTAAAGATTAGAGGAGAGAAAGCCGGAAACCACATCCTAAACAGGGAACAAGGGATGAGCCTCTACACCTGTTGAATACACGAGGGTGGAGTGTGAATCGGGCGATAGTTTAGTCTATCTACTCCAATTGAAAAAAAAAAGTGAAGATTGGAAGAGAAAACCGGAAACCACATCCTAAACAGGGAACAAGGGACGAGCCTCTACACCTGTTCAATAGACGTGGGTGGAATGTGAACCGGGTGATAGTTTAGACTATCTACTCCAATTAGTTTAGACTATCTACTCCAATTTCAGAGATTATACATTTTTGACTTGTATTTCTTTAATTATAATTTCACTTGCTTTCCTTTGAGACCATTTCGACCTTCATTCTACGACCTTAAAAGTAAAAAACGTGGATAAAAAAATCAAGTGTATGATTGCACGCGAGACTCGAACTCGCGCTGCTGTTCCTGGACACCGAGAAAACTCCCCGACGTTGCAATAATAATGAAAATATGAATTTCTACTCAAAACCTATACAACAATATCTGCCCATATTGCCTTTATTTGCTGGTGGAATGTTACCGATAAGATATTCACACAAACTCAATTGAATTAAAAGTAAAATCGAACAAAAATACAAAAGGCAGAAAATATTTACATATCTATAAATAATTTAAATCGGTCCACGGAGAAAAAATATGGAAGTTTTTTTTTCATTTTACGTTCGAACATTATCAATAATATCAGATAAGAATATATATATATACATATATATATACATGCATATACATATATATATACATATACATATATATACATATATATATATATATACATATATATACATATATATATACATATATACATATACATATATATATACATATATATATATACATATATATACATATACATATATATATATTCATATATATATACATATATATATATACATACATATACATATATATATATGCATATACATATATATACATATATATATGCATATATATACATATACATACATATATATATATACATATATATATATACATATATATATATATATATATATATATATATATAAATAAAAAACAAATAGGAAACGTATATAAATCTGACATGTTTCATTTTTCATGAAGCTTCGTCAGAGATAAGAAGAAAAATGGACAAAGAGACAACGACTCTGGTATTTTTCGACTTTGTTTGGGTCAGTTCTCTTGTGTCAGATCCGATCCGCACAAACGTAAAGACCTCTGCTTGATGTACACACATACACGATTACGAACATACATGCCCATCCGAGGCCCAAGTAGACATAAAAGAATCCTTACAAAATTACATGTAAAGTTATCGACGGCCTTAATAGACGTCACAGCTATCTGGCCAATGGGAAATGACAGAAACTCGAATAATACCATCATCTCTCTCTTTTTGTCCATTTTATCGTCAATCTCTTACGAAGATTTAATAAAAGTCAAACAGGTTAGATTGATATACGTTCCCTATTTGCTCCTGATATATATATATATATATATATATATATATATATATATATAAGTTATAACATGAATATGTTATACTATCACTACAAAAGTAGCGATTTTGTTTCGACACTACTTGTGCATTATCAAGTGATCACTCGATAATTTCTGAATAAATATTATTAGCTCTACTTTGTATTGAGCACTTTTTAAGAATAGAGTTTCTTTGGATACGGAATATTATTCAATCCATACCTCCCCTATTCTTATATATATATATATATATATATATATATATATATATATATATATATATATCATTTCAGCCCAAGCAAGGCATTCCACTGCCACTTTTGCGCAGGGGGTTACATAGGGGAAAGTGATGAGAAAGAGGGGTTAGACATAGGAAATCTCAGAAGGAGGGTGATAGACGGGTAAGAATATCGAAGATGAAAGTTGAGTAGATGGGAAGAGTGTTTGAAAGAATGGATGCAAGTTAGTGTGGTAAGAGATGTCTATTGACCTTACATTTAAACTCCTGGAGATTGTAGCTGTCGGGGAAGCAAGTTTATGGAAGGGAAATCCACAGGCGGGAAGTGCGAGAAAGAAGCTGTTGGAGTAGAAATTGCGGTTACATCGTATCTGTTTCACTATATATATATATATATATATATATATATATATATATATAAATATATATATATATACACATATAAAATCGCATATTTAGCATTAGTGCTAATAAAATAGTGTTCGATTTATAATAAGAGAGTTATAATTTATATCAATATGTATTTTTCATTGCCGGTAGCACAACTCTCCTTTCATGCAAAATGCAGTTGTCGAGCACCAACTGTAAAGTTTTTAATCAACAAGTTGTGCATGAAACTCAGAGTTTTGCTGTCGGCGAGAGAATATATATAATAGTAAAATCTTGTGCAGAACTGTCTAGACTTTACGGAAGAACAGAATACTAAGAATCGGTTACCCTTCTGTGCCACAAAAATGCCCCAAAACCATCAAGGTAAATTTTTAAAATTAAGTTTTCGTTCTCCTAGACTGTTTGCTATCAAAAGATGAAAAGACTAGCCTATCCTACTATTTAACTCGTAGGTAGGGAAAAACAGATTCATTCATTTCCAAATGCTGTTTGCGCGAAAGTCAATGAAGCAAACAGAGCTGGAACTCGAACTCGTCTTGCCGATTTCTTGTACCGAGATGCTAACCCTTAAATCATCAGCACCAGCCCTCCACTTTTCAAATCATACGTGTAGGGTAGACTGGTTGATTAGTACTAGGATATGAACTCCTGAATCTACAGACAACCGAAGGGCCCATCCTTTGAAAGATGGGGAATAAATAACATTTTAATGTTCTAAATTTAGGCGTTTAGAGTTCAAGCCGGACACACATGGATACATAAACACAAGATATTTAATAAGTGTTAACATTTAGTTTATTTAGATATTCATTTAAATGTATAAATATTCCCAGAAGTAAACAGTAAAAAAGACAATATGGATAAAAAAGAGACATGAGTAAATCTGCATTTAGTCTTAGCCGACGCGTTTAGCCAACTGATCAACCAGTCTACGCTATACGTGTGATTCGAAAGTGTGAAGGTTATTGCCCTGATAAAGTCTCTCAGTTGATGAAACACGTCGGCTAGGACTAAATACACGTTTCCTCTTGTCTTTTTTTTATACATTCATTTAAATAGAGACAAAAATTGAGTGAAACTAATACTGTAATATATTAAATAACACCGAGTTGAAATATGCATACTATTATTATTAATATTAATAATATTGTTCATCCTTATTGTCAAAACTACTGGGGTTATTTTCTATAATATTTAAGCTCGTATCGAACCGAAACGAAAGATGTATGCATATATATATAGCATATAACTAGACGGCAAAAAAGTGCTATTGAGTTTGACGGATAAATCTATAAAAACTCTCCAGTGTTCAATAACTTTGGACAGTTTAATCCCAAATTTAATCTCGGTTTGTGGCAGATTATAAGCTTAAATACGGAACAATGTAATATAAATTTCAACACGCAGGCGATGTCGTCCGAATTCAATCCATTCTATGAATATATACCTGGTGTCAGATTTTATTATGCAAGACAACGATTTCAAAATAAAACCGGTTAATATGAAAAATATGATAGTTTTAAAACATATTTAGATGATAAATATACAGTATGAATTTCAGATTATAGTATTAGATATAATTGAAATATTTGCTATCATTTTATTGTAAATGAATAAAAAAATAATAAATAATTAATGAAAATGAATAAATACATAATAAATAATTTAAATAATAATAAATAATTTATAATAATAATAATAAATAATATATTGTAAATGAATGCATAACGTTTTAGAGTCAGATTTTATTATAAATAAATAAATAAATATTAGAGTTAGTCTTATTAAAATGCTGATTTTCTTCTTTTAGTTCCTTATTTAGCACGTCCGTTACGTCCTACCAGTAACTAATAAATAATAGAATATTCCGTTTTGATCGTGCGGAAAGACGGAAATGACATAACAGAGACGCTATTTGGCTTCAGTAAGAAAAAGAAAGAAAGGTTGAAAGAAAGAAAGAAGAAAAAAGAAGAAAAATTAGAAAGGTTGAAAGAAAGAAACACCCTGCCAATACCTCGTAAATAATGCACTGTTTTATTTTAATCTCGAGGGAAGGCAGAAAAAAAGCTATTGTAGACGCTGTTTTAATTCACTGAAAATAATAAATTTTCCCGGATACTACCCGTAAGAAGTAGTTCGAATTCAATTTGAATTTGTTGTATTCCCTTACGTGCAAATACCCCTGACAAAGGTATTAATCTGTCTCTTCTCCCTGCAATTATGGGTTAAGTAGCTGGAAAGATTAGATTCTATAGCCTTGGTTGGCAACCAGTCTGTCAAAGAAATTAACCCTCTAGGGCCATTCGTATCATATTTGATACAGTATTTCCCTATAAGGAAACATTTGGTATTTCCCTATAAGGAAACATTTGGTATTCATTGACTGAGCAGTCAGTACTGCTTTCATTTGAAATTTATAAAATATTTCTCTTAAAAATTTTTTCAGGAAACTATTTCTTTCAAGGCTTGTTTTCATACTGTATCAAATATGATACGAATGGCCCTAGAGGGTTAATGGCAATCTACTGCAGGAAAATCTTCTGCCTAGTTAGTCATGTTTCTTTTGAGAGATGATCACCCAAGTTTGTATGACGTATGGCACTTAAATCATTGACTAATAAGTTAAAAATATTCAGATGACTTTTTTTTCGACCGACTTAGAAGTTTTGCCGACGCACTGCTCATATCATCTGTGATGGAAACAATGTTCGAAATTGCATTATAATCACCGTAACAATCGATAACCAATTTGAAAATATTGGAAAAGACCATTTTAAGAATGTCATCGAATGAGATTTACGAAATTTTAATAGGTTATTAATCAAGAAAGAGCCGTTTTCCCAATAATAAATTAAGTGAATGGCCAGATATTGAAATTTACTAAGCCTAGCTTAGTTGTGGCACTCAATCTGAAGCAGTCAGTGAGGATCGAACTCACTACTTTGTCGTAAATGTTCCACCGAGATCATCATGAAAACGATCAAATCACGTCGAAGTGTTCGAAGATCCGATGTTATAAGTTTCAACAAAAAAATGTGATGCAAAATATTTCGAAAATTGGTTAAAGACATGTTGGATTCATTCAATGATATTTTTACGGTTTATCAATCTTTTGTGGATCATTTTAACCCGAAATATAAGTCAAACTCGAAATAGTTGAAAACTGAACAAAATCAACGCTTGAAAAATAAATTAATGGGATAGAATATCAAGATTGTCATAATAATATATATATATATATATTATCGATTTTCTGCACTATTGTAAGAACTGCAACTTTGAAACTTCTGAATATCGTTTCTTATGTCTTTGTCTATGAGTGTATCAAATTTGATTAAAATTGGACCACTTCTTCTATAACCTGATTTTTTACGATTATCGATTTTCGATATTTATCGGGGATACCTAGAGACAAAACCTAGCTAAGAACACTCGCGGACGCTTATAGTACAACTGTGTAAATTTTCAAGAAAATCGGTTCAGACTCTTTGGACATTGGCACGAAAGACTAAAAAGCAATAGTTGTTTCCAGGTAAAACGAAAATACACACACACACACACACACACACACACACACACACACACACACACACACACACACACACACAGACAAAGTTCCATTTATAAATAAGTTTAGATTTTATTTTGATCATAAAAAGTGACCTTCTCTCCAAAGAATATTTACTAAATTATATAGTGTAATGAGTTAAGATATTTCTGTGGTCTCTATCTTTTGGATTAATTTACAAATAAAAAATTATATTACATTAGCAGTATAGCTCGGGTGTAATGAAAGTTTTAAAACGAATCCATGGTCCTGGAGCTCAGACTCTTTGGACGTTGGCACGAAAGACTAAAAAGCAATAGTTGTTTCCAGTTAAAACGAAGCCATAGACTGAAAGAAAAAATGAATGGATGTAAGTCAAATTTTGATTTCCAGGTATCGATATCAAATAAGTTTTTTTCGTCGTAAACTGAATTCTGAAGGCTAAGTCCTCTGAGTTAATGGTATCATGGCTGAGACTAAGAACTACAGTTATACCTACTCAGAGCCAAACCCGAAGCAAAACCTAAAATAAAGGGGCTGAAAAAATACAGACATACAGGCAGATATACAGACACACACACAAACATCTTGATAGTATATATATATATATATATATATATATACTATCGATTTTCTGCACTATTGTAAGAACTGCAACCTTGAAACTTCTGAATATCGTTTCTTATGGCTTTGTTTATGTGTGTATCAAATTTGATTAAAATTGGACCACTTCTTCTATATCCCGATTTTTTACCATTATCAATTTTCGATATTTATCGGGGATGCCTAGACACAAAACCTAGCTAAGAACACTCGCGGACGCTTATAGTATAACTGTGTAAATTTTCAAGAAAATCGGTTCAGCCGTTTTGACGTCTATAGGTAACGGACACACACACACACACACACACACACACACACACACACGCACACACACACAGACAAAGTTCAATTTATAAATAAGTTTAGATTTTATTTTGATCATAAAAAGTGACCTTCTCTCCAAAAATAACTTATTTTAGGATAAATATTATAAGCTGAAAATCACACAGACTATACTCATGTCAGTATACAATGTGCATCTTAATAATATGTCTTCGTTAATACCAATATTATTGTTAGCAAACTGACTTACATTATCAGAATCACGATTCCGAGTCCCTTAAAACATAAGGGTCGTAGGGGCACAAAATGTATTTCAGCCGTAGCAGTTGCGGTATGTCTTGGGCAAAATAGCATAGCAGAGCACAACTCTTTATGGGACGTTTTTTGAATTTAGAGTGATTGTGAGACTTGGACTGGTCACCAGTCAGTGGCCCAATCTGCCTGGTTAAATACTCATGACTGGGCGGAGGAAGACATGAGTATCTGTGTGTACGTGAATGTAACGAACACATCTGGAATTCGAACACTGCTTTCCAATTTCTCATTCCGAGATATTTACCTGTTACTTTTTTATTTTTTTTTAATCATTTCACCCCGAGCAAGGCGGAAACGCCACTGATGTGCA
The DNA here is from genome assembly GCA_037127315.1 of Ascarosepion bandense. Taxonomy (NCBI): domain Eukaryota; kingdom Metazoa; phylum Mollusca; class Cephalopoda; order Sepiida; family Sepiidae; genus Ascarosepion; species Ascarosepion bandense. The sequence continues at coordinate 4,682,549 of JBBBDQ010000346.1, forward strand.
GGGGGTTACATAAATGTTAAAAGATTAATTAGAAAAGAGTGAGGAGTACAAACTAGTTAGAAAGGAACAATAGAAAGCTGAGAAAGCAGGTGCGATGACAGATACATAGGTGGAGAGAAAGGGAAGGATATGGAGGGGATGGGAGAGAGCTAGAGTCCAGTGGTTAGTAGATGAGTATTGACTTTGCATTTAAATTTCTGGAGGTTGTAGCCGTCAGGAAAGCAAGAATACGGGAGCGAGTTCCACAGGCGGGAAGTGCGAGAGAGGAAGCTGCAGGAGTAGAATTGTCGTTTGCATTTGGCTAACCTTACTGTGAATGGGTGGGACCCAGTTGCCAGTCTGGTTGCACGAGTAAACATCTGTTGAGGAGGCATCAGTGACTTAAGCTCTTCCGAGCAGAAGCCATGAAAGTATTTATAGAAGAAACAAAGGGAGGCCACATTTCGACGATGGGGAAGTGACTGCAGTCGAGTCACCAGATCAGTACCTATCACATTACAGACTCTCCTTTGGAGCTTGTCAAGAACACTGAGGAGAACGGCAGGGGCACCTGACCATAAATGGCAGCAGTACTCAATGTTATCCTGGTGGTGTAGTGGTTAGCAAGCTTGTTTCGCTAGAAGCTGTTAAAACTGTGTAGTGAGTTCGATCCTCACTGGGTACCCTATACTATTGTCCTTGTACCGCATCTAAGCTGTGCTTATTTATTGTTTTTAGATTATATTTTACTTTTTCTAACATTTGCCGCAGGCATTATACTTTTTTTTTTTCAAAGAGCATTGGTTAATCATATTACCTGTTAATGGTATTAATTGTTAATTATATTACCAGTTAATTGAATTACCGTTAATTATATTACTTATTAATTGTATTATCTGTTAATCTTATTAAATGTTAATTGCATTACTGGCTAATTGTATGACCGGATAATTATTTTACTTGTTATTTGTATTATGTGTTAATCTTATTAAGTGTTAATTGTATTTTTTTTAATCATATAACCCCAAGCAAGGCGATAACGCCACTGATGCGCAGGGTGCTACGTAAGGGTAAAAAGAATGGAAAAGAGAAAACCGGAAACCGCATCCTAAACAGGAAACAAGGGATGAGCCTCTTCACCTGTTCAATAGATGTGGGTGGAGTGTGAACCGGGCGATAGCTTAGTCTATCTACTCCAGTTGAAAAAAAAAAAAAGAAAAGAGTGAAAAGATTGGAAAAGAGAAAACCGGAAACCGCATCCTAAACAGGAAACAAGGGATGAGCCTCTTCACCTGTTCAATAGATGTGGGTGGAGTGTGAACCGGGCGATAGTTTAGTCTATCTACTCCAGTTGAAAAAAAAAAAAAAGAAAAGAAAAGAGTGAAAAGATTGGAAAAGAGAAAACCGGAAACCGCATCCTAAACAGGAAACAAGGGATGAGCCTCTTCACCTGTTCAATAGATGTGGGTGGGGTGTGAACCGGGCGATAGTTTAGTCTATCTACTCCAATTACGGGGGAATTATATAAATTGTTAATTGCATACCCCCTTAATCGTTTTCTTAGTTGCTCTACCGGTTAATTTTACTAACGATTAAATATATTACTGTTAATTGTATTACCGGGTAATTATGTAACTTGTTAATTGCATAACCTTTTAATCGTCTTAATTGTTAGCTGTTTTACCGGTTAATTGTCTTAAATATATTACCTGTTAATTGTATTACCTGTTAGTCGTATTCATTGCTTATTGTATTATTGGTTAATTATATTACTTGTTAATTGTATTATATGTTAATCTTATTAATTGTTAATTGTATTACCAGTTAATTGTGTTATCAATTAATTGTATTACCCGTTAATTTTATTACCAGTGAACTGCATTAAATAATAATTGTATTACCGGTTAATAGTATACTTGTTAATCATCTTACTTGTTAATTGTTTTAATTGTCAGTTGTATTATCTCTTAACCCTATTACGTGTATGTTATTTTTATTTTGTATAATCTGATACATCCACGTCGCATCAGAAGATTATCCCGCAGTTGGTTGCCATTGCTTTCTGCGGTAGACTGGTTGCCGACCAAGGCTATAGAACCCAATCTGTCCTATTATTTAAACCATAACTGGAGGGAAGAGATGGATTATGTTATTTTTATTTTGTATAATCTGATACATCCACGTCGCATCAAGCACTCGGTGAAGTTGCTCAGTTTTGCTCCGAAAAAAGTTATTATCACATGTCAGTCAGTCAGTCAAGTGCCATGCGCGATACACGCTTCGGCGATCATGTCTCGAAAGAGACATGACTGACTGGGCAGAAGATTATCCCGCAGTAGTTGCCATTGCTTTATGCGGTAGACTGGTTGCCGACCAAGGCTATAGAACCCAATCTGTCCTATTATTTAACCCATAACTGGAGGGAAGAGACGGATTAATACCTTTCCCAAGGGTATTTGCGCGTAAGTGAATACAACGAATTCAACTGGAATTCGAACTCGGTTTCCCGATTTCTCGTTCCGAGACTAGCAGATATTGGAGTTTGTCGGAGTAGGAAATATTCGTTTTAATTTTATTTCATATTTGTTTTACTGATTATTACTTCCACCGTTATTATAATGGTAACTTCGTATTTAAAATAGACGAACCATTTTTATTTATTTAACACTGTGTATTACGTCTATTGAATGGCACGTCTGTACTAAATATTCTCCATAATAAAATGTCGCATAAAATATAATTCCATCAATTATTTAGTATTTAATTCATTAGTATTCTCTAGATATACGTTAATTTTTAAGAAATTGATTTGTTTTAGTTTGTTTGCTGTATGTTCATTTACACACGTAGCTGATTGAAGAAGCCTTGTAAGATGCAGATAAATAAAATAAATTAATATCTTTCCCAACGCTATTTGCCCTTAAGTGAATGCGTCGAATTCAACTTGAATTCGAGTTCGAGCCTATATCGATTGCAGCGCAAATTAGTCTTACAGAGTTCAACTGACGCTTGATTCCGTTTTTTTATACTTCTAGCTAATAATCTAAAAAACATGGATCTGTCTTTCCCCAGCTATGGGTTTAAAGATCAGAGAAGTGGTTTCTTTTGTTTACAGGCAACGACCATGAAAATGACCGGCTTGAATAGTTATGGAGAACCGTCAGAGTATACAAACCATTGTTGCTACGTCTCCAGCGAATAGGATTCATCTACAACCCTAATGGGTTACTATACACAGACACACGCAGAAATTAAACCACACGAAATATAAATATAAATAAAATCAAATGAAATAAAAACAGTTTCAGCGTTTTGAATAGCTTTGTGCTTAAGCAGGTATATAGACACATATTTGGTAAATTTTTGTTTTGTTCCCCGAAGGTCTTTACCCCCTTCAAATCTTTTCAAAACATCCATAATTCCGTGCAAATGTATATGCTGAACTCAAATCGATAATTGTTTATAGAAAAAACGTACCTATTTTGTTTTTCGATAAAATGAAAAAAAAAGGTAGGTTTTTTTCAATAACAAAATGTGGAACCTTGTCGCTGACCACGGTTCAAAAATTTTATTCACTGCAGACTGACTTCACGCGTAGTTTTCCGATTTTTCGGCCTTTTTACTTCCATTTTGCGATTAATGCGGGGAAAATGAGTTCCGAAGCCCAACAAATCGCGGGGTAATTGTTAAAAAGGGAGTAAATAGAACGAATTCAGTATCCTACGCCTCAAGTCTTTCAGCGATTAATCAGATATGAGAACGGTGGTGAGGAGTGAGATATAGTTCGATTTATTTCTGGTTGATAACATGAAAAAAAGGTACGTTTCTTCTATAAACAATTATCGATTTGAGTTCAGCATATACATTTGTACGGAAATAGGTATGTTTTGGAAAGATATCAAGAGGTAAAGGCCTTCGGGGAACAAAACAAAAATTTACCACTTATTTTTCTATATTAGTAAGTGTATCTCAGTCTTTCACAAGGACACCGGCGTTGATTTCCTATTAGGATCTAGCTTACCGCATGGGCAAATTGGTGTAGCCGCAGTCATTAATGACCTGTGATTATAAGTCGCTGAAAAAGCATCGAGAATAAGCAAATAATTCTGGCCTTAGGATTAAGATTATTTACAAGGCCACAATTTGCGGTGAAAATGAACCCACTAGCCAGTAGTTTACGAGATTAGCTTGCAGACTCTCGGACATGCGCATATTACAATTGAATCACATCTGGTAACCATCTGTGGAGGCCGAAGATAGAAGTAACCACAATTATTAGTTTTCCTGCTGACCATAGATCTACGGTATGCACTTTTGTTAGAAAGTACTGTGTTTGTTGCAGTAATAATTGCTTTATTTTGTTTTATATTTGTTTTGCACATGGCCGTTATAGTGAGACAGGCAATACGGGTGGAACTTTGGTCAAAAGTTAGTACTAAGCCAGTCGTTGAAAGAAAGAGATACCAGCCTTCAAAACCACCATTCGAAAGTCGAAAGTTTACCATGGATCGAACATCGACCGTTGGCAGCAGTGAGAAAAACAACAATTCAGTTACATGGTAGCAATGAAGTGTTTAGAATTTTAACAAGTTTATTCTAGAAGCTATCGCTTTTAAATTAATAATAATCATTTTAATTACGACATATCTAGTGTTCCAAAGTTGGGAAGTTCTAAGCTAACTACAGGGTGCCCAGTAAAAATGTGGTAAATTAATTATCACTGATTTATCTTTCAGAAATCATTGAGCTTGAATAATCTTGAATAAAATTTTTGAATATTCCTGTCCTTGAATAATCATTCGACTCTCGCGTAATTACTTAACTCTGATTGGTTCTTTCATGATTGATTAATTGCTGCTCGATCATGTGACTTGTCCTTTAAAGGTTATTTTCAGACAACGCTCGACTGTTCTTCTGCCCTTCTCGTATGGCTAAAAACTCACTGATTTTGATCGTTAAATTATCGTATTTATCAAAGAAGACCACCCGATGAAGGGATTGACAAAATGCACAGAATTTTTATTATGGTGCCCTATCTATAGGAATGAACCTTTCCTCCGTCACTGAATACTAACCTGAGTGACTTCCGGGGAGGTAGCTGTGAGGCAGTCTAGAGACAGTCGAAACGCAGTGTAACTATACCGTTCGGACTTACACTTCTATTTTGCTGATTACTAACACTTACTTGTATATATGTTCTGTTATTTTAATATAATGTTTGAACCTACCTTCTTGTTTCCGTGTCTTACTTCCGGGCCCTAACAAGGTCACAACAATTTTTCAGTCACATCAGTCGTCACCCGTTTTCAACAGTTTGTCTCACGTTTTTCTGAATTTACCGTTTTTTACTGAGTAACCTGTATATATTTATCTGTTTATAGAATTTTAAATTAAAATGCGTTGTATGCCTACCTATATACAGTAATGGTATGTTGGTATCCTCTTAAATTCGTAGACATTATTGAAGTAAAAGGCAGAGTACCACAATCACACTTGATCCAGATCTTTTTTTTTTCATCTCCCTGGATCCGAGCGGAGAGAGACCCAAACGAAGCTCCTTCAAATGGATGAAATCTCAATCTGGGTTGAATAGACATGAGTCCGACCCAACCTTAAGCAGGGACTACGGGATAGTTTGGGCTAAGAATAAGGGCTCAGAATTCCCCCCATTAATTGACCAGGTGTCGCATCCACCTTGGTCATCTGTCCTAGTCGGGTGGTAGTAAATACAAGGAGTAGAGTGATCATATGGATCCAAACTCTGCCTTTGCCAACTCTCTGCTTCCGAACGGGGAGTAACACAGACGAAGCTCCACCAAAGAGTAGAGTATTGTCTGGGGTGAATAGATATGAACCTGAGCAACCTTAAGCTGGGTCTACGATATATTTTTGACTGGGCTCAAGGGCTCGAAATCCTCACGTTAATTGATCTTGTGTCGCATCCGCCTTGGGCATTTGCCTTAGCGGAGAGGTGGTAAATACTATTGTGGAGTAGTTTCCGCACTGAAGGTTATAATCGTGCTATGCCGGTTGCTAATCGACTTAACGTACCCAAAATGTTAGGAACTTGGTAATCATCCACTGAAAGCTGACTCATTAGTATTCGGCTAACTGCCGACTAATATCAACTGCCTAGTAGTTCTACTGAATTCCAATAGAACTTAAATAACTCCTATGAACTTCCTGCTAACTCTTATTAATATAGGAGGGAGAGTCCATTATCTGAGGAATAGGTGTGTTTTTCTATAACAAATACAAAGAATAAAGTGATTAAACTGACCAGCAGTTCATTAACAGGAGATCTACTTTACACAGCGTGCGAGTCTTGTATTTTTTGATATACTATTATTCCCAACCTTTTGGTGATTACTCACGCAGTAACCTTTTAGGGTTACAACAATAATGTGACATAGAGAAGAATGGTATTGCCTGAGCCAAATTTTTTATTTTAGACTGGTTGCCAACCAAGACTACAGAGACTCAGCTGCTTGATATTTATCCCGAAGCTGGGGGAGAAGATATTTTTTCATACTTTTTTCAAAGGCAGTTATGTAAAAGAGAATGTAATGAAATCAAACGGAATTTGAACGTGATGTTTCTTTCTGCGTCACTAATCGCTACACTACCTACACGGCTATCAAGTAAGTAAACTTCGCTGTATTCAAAAGTATTTTGTCTAATGAACAAGAATCGATTCAAATTTTGAAATTCGATATCTTGCGTCTTTTACGTTTAAAATTTAGTTTTTTTGCAACTAGCAAGCGACAATCAAGTTGTTCAATGAATTAATCATTGGAGTAATTTTGTCACTGAGCTTCGACCGATACTTTTTACGAACTTTTCCTTTAAATATACAATTCGCTAGAAATTAGATGTGTTCCCTTTTTCAGTTAGAGAATGGTGGTACCTAAAAGGACCGGCTTGGTTCAATCACAGCTACGCAAACCACACAGACTAAACCATTTTCAGCAACAAGTGTAACCTACGGCAGCCATTATAAGATGGTTTATGGCCACATCACATTGAATACACCGCTTCTCGCTCGATCACCGAAGTTAAGCAACGTTGAGCCTGGTCAGTACTTAGATGGGTGACCGCTTGAGAATACCAGGTGCTGTAAGCGTTTAGTGACGGATGTGCGTTGTTGTGTATGGATATCGGGTCGGAAAGAGAAATCAGTGAGCCGAGTTCGAATTCCAGTTGTATACCCTGCATTCACTTAATCACTGGTACTCTTGGGAAAGGTATTAATCCGTGACTTCCCTCCAGTTATGGGTTAAATAACAGGGTAGGACTTGGGGACCCTTCCCTTAAAAACAAATCCCAGTGAATCTTGATGCTCGAAAAAGAAAGACGTATTACTAGACACAAAACTTATATAAAAACAACAATAAATTGTTGAAAGAAAAAAGGTAGTTCCAGCAATAAATAAATGAAAAAAAAATTACTTGGCAATAAAGGTTGATATGCCATAAAACTAAACAACCAACCAACCATTTTAAGATACTGGAATGCACTGAGTATGCTATCCTCTGTACAACCGGCATTGCTGGGAATAAACCAAGCCGGTTTCTATATGGGTCAGCATTTTTTTTTGTTTGACTATATTTACTGAAAGAAAGAAAGAAATATTCTTTCTTTTTTTCATAAATTTTACATATGAAGAAGGCAATAGAATGTTTGGGCCGAAATGTTGTGGTAAAAAAAAGAAGTTATATAAAAACATTTTGCTAGTCTGAACAATGTTTGGAATGATAATGGCTGTCATAGAAAAAATACTGTAAGGCAAGCGATAAGTCTTGATAATTGATTTCGGAAATTTAATGCTTTGCGAATGACATTTGGAAAACACTTCAGTCATTAAGAATTGTCGTCTGATGCGAGTTGCAAAAATATTTTGCAATGGTTACCTCTATAATTCCTAGTGCGGATTAAACCATATGAGTTGTATAAACAATTTCATTGGACACGTTGCTAAGGGATGCGCTATCTGAGTCCGTTGTCGTAACTGGAGTCGTATGAGACTTGAATCTGTTATTGTCGTTGTCTGTTGTCGCAGCTTTGTCAACTGACTGATAGCAGCAACCCTGCTTTTCCTTGTTCGCAGCCTCGTCTTTTTCGTCGGTGTCTTTGTCTTCGTGTGAAATACTTGTGGACGCGACTACATTGCTATTATCATCAAAAGTTGGACATCTGCTCCGATCGCCGGAGAACATCTGTCCAAGCTTGGCGTTGTTGTTGTTACTGTTGCTGTTATTGTTGTTTATATTGTTGTTGTTATTGTTAGCGGTGTTGCTGCTAGTTACAAAATGAAAACCGTCGTCCTTATTATCTTGTCCATGTTCCGGGGCACCTTGCAATTGCGTTTGTGATGACGAGGATCGCCGTCGTTGGAGAATGGCACTTGAAAGCTCCTCTGAGATCAATGAATCGGTTATGGTGTCGTCACACGCCTCCATCTGCAAGTTCACCTCTATGGTCGGCTCTGGTACACTGGTCTTTTGTCGATTAGGGAAGGTTAGTTTATTTGAAACACAAGATTGGTGAGGTGATTCGACTCCCCGTGTTATTTCAGACTTTTTCGATTCAAAAGCGTTCAGATCGCGGTCATTTTCAGATTTACTATCTTTGCTGGCATCGATAATCGAAGTATTGATGTCAATTTCTTTGGAAATTTCCTTCTCGCAATCTAGAAATTGGTCTTTATTTTGCGAGACTGCTAAAGAACCGCTAGGATCTGATTGGACCGTAGATATTATAGATTCTTGAAAATTTTTTGTTTCTTCTTTTTCATTTTGAATATCTTTGGCAAATTCGTTTTCCTCTTTCTTTTGCGAAATTGCCAAAGAATTGATGGTATATGATTGGACCGTAGAAGTTGCAGACTCTTGACAATTTTTTATTTCTTGTTTTTCGTTTTTAATATCTTTGGTCAATACGTTTTCTTCTTTCTTTTGCGATGGTGCTAAAGAACTACCGGGATTTGATTGTACCATCAGAGTTGCAGACTCTTGACCAATTTTTTGTATCTTGTTTTTCGTTTTTAATATCTTTGGTTAATAGGTCTTCCTCTTTCTTTTGCGATGTTGCTAAAGAACTACCGGGATTTGAGTGTACCATCAGAGTTGCAGACTCTTGAAGATTTTTTGCATCTTGTTTTTCGTTTTTAATATCTTTGGTCAATAGGTTTTCCTCTTTCTTTTGCGATATTGCTAAAGAACTATCGGGATTTGATTGTACCATCAGAGTTGCAGACTCTTGAAGATTTTTTGCATCTTGTTTTTCGTTTTTAATATCTTTGGTCAATAGGTTTTCCTCTTTCTTTTGCGATATTGCTAAAGAACTATCGGGATTTGATTGTACCATCAGAGTTGCAGACTCTTGAAGATTTTTTGCATCTTGTTTTTCGTTTTTAATATCTTTGGTAAATACGTTTTCCTCTTTCGTTGGTCCAGCAACAAGCTTCTGTTCTGAAATTGCACGAATATGCTTCTCAGCCCATTCATTCAAAGCAATGGTGGAGATTTTTCTGATTGGTTTCTGATCGCTTCCTTCCTGTGTTCGAATCGAATCATATGCACGAACGGGACTAGATTCTGCATAGGGATGTGTTTTTAGAGATCTTGAATTAATTTCTTCGATTTTTCTAACATGACGTTCGGCCCACTCACTAAGACTAAGTTCACTTGCCTTAGGTTCCTGAGAACATTTAACGTCATTCTTTACCCTATCATAATCCGTGTTTATCGTTGATTTGGTTATTAACATTTCGCTTTCATTCGCTGAAAGCCTTTTCATCTCTGTAACGTTTGAGACATTTTGCTTTTGGGCTCCGTCACTGGCGGCATTTTTGTGAACGTTAGTGTCTTTTGTGGGAGAAGTCCGAGCCTCACCTTTCAATTTTCCTGAATCATTACGCGATGGGGACATACGGAGTCCGATCAACTTCAAATGCCTCTCAGCCCAGTCATTAAGGCTCAGAGAACTCCTGGGCCCCTTTTCTTTGTTAGCGACTACATGCTTCTCTGAGGGACTCTTTGGGCTGTTATTGTTATTCGAATTATCCTTATGCGGTGAAGTTGACGGCGAAAGGGAAGCTACAATTATTTTCAAATGCCTCTCAGCCCACTCTTTGATGTGGAACGAAGTTGAAGACGGACTGTTCAATCCAGAAGACGATTCAGAAGAGGCATCACTTTCTGATTCAACCAATTCGCCGTTAGTTTTGGACTTTTTAGGAGATACCGACTCACTTTCACGTTTTCGGCTTTTCTCGGCCGATTCACTCACACTGACGCGATGTGACGTCTGACATTCGTCGTCGGAAGGGTACAGCTTGGAGGTTATCGTTTTTCCAGGGCTGGTGAGCGGTTTGGTCAGCGCAGACGGCGAAGAATTTGATAGTCTGTGACGCCTTTCCGGGGAAATACCGTGAAGATAGGATCCGTTATCATAGCTAACTAAATTTGGCGAAGAAAACGGACGGGACATAGGACTGCTGAGACCAACTTTGGAAAAATGCTCCTGAATTGCTCGCTTTGATTGCAAGAAAGATGGACTACTCTCTAAGACGTTACTCTCAGATTGCTCGCACCTAAATGGTAACGGTGAATGATTCGAAAGTTCGGGAGTAGAACTTAAATCCTTAAGTGCATCTCTGTTTGCCGGGCCTTCGCTAGGGGAACTTCTACCACTTAGAGATAGTGTGGACTTAGGGCACCTGGCTTGCATTTTGAACGCAGGATTAGAGAAATGAGCTTCCATCAGTTTTTTCGATTCTAAAAATGAGGAGCTTCGACAGATGACGCCTTCTTCAGAAGATGGCTCCGAAACGGGAGATGAGTTCGTATCCGATTTACTCACCTCTACTTCAGGAATTTTTCTCTCTTCGTACACACTGTTGCGTTTGTTGACCTTGGCTAGAAGCTCCACATGTAAGCTTCTTACCAAGTCTTCATGGGGCGTGCTTTGTTTTTTGATTGATTCTCCTTCCCGTCTGAATCTTCTTACTCCAACAGTTGGACTAGTTCTTGGAGAGTATTCTTCTCTTTCCTCCAAAGTTGGTAGCGTCGACTTTTTGCATGTGACCCCTTCTACCTCCTGTGCGCCAGTGTAGTGGTCATGACGTGTCGCTCTCTGATTACTCTGCTGTTCATTGGAAAGACGCCATCTGTCGTTGTAGACATCTTCGGCTGACGACGACGAGATGCTTATCTCTTCCTCCTCGGTTTCATCATAGCAAGTAATAATAATCAACTGCTCTTGTCCGAGGTAGTCCAGAGAATCGCTCCTTTGTCGTCCTAAGGCCAGAGTTACCGACTGGCGACGGGTGCTACTATTTTGATGGTTCCTGTATCCGGCAGCAGACATATTAATACTGATGCATTTCTCACAATCCTTTCTCTTCTTCTTCTTTTGTAAACACTCTTCGCAATACTGTAGCTCTGGAACAGAGAATCTAGGCGGTTGGTTTTCGTCAGTCTCCCGAACGTAAGTTTCCCTGAAACTAGACGGATTTTCGCAGGTATTTTCCAGTGACTTGAACTTCTTATCAGAAAGATGAGTCTTTCGGAACTCCTCGTATCTAGGGCTTCCGTCTGTGTTAAAATCACTTGTATGGTTAGTGTTGATCTCTACTGGATAAATCTTTGCAGGGGAGTAATCAGGAGTGCTATCCCCTTCTGTGATATTTCCGTCCGTTTCTGTCGACTGGTCGACGGAGATATCCTCAAATGCCGGAATGTCAAACGTGGAAACTTCCATTTCAACTTCGTTCGTTCGGTAATCGGCTGACGGCAGTTGCCGGTGTGGAAACTGCCTGGCGTATTCTGTAGCGCTAACGTAATGATGATTGCCATACTGGTCCTTGTAATAGTAATATTCTTCAGCCGATTCATCCGACTCGTAGCTTGCATTGTCATAGCTTGATTTCTGCTGCTCTTTCGACCATTTCGGCCAGGAGGTAGAGTCACCTCGTGCCACCGACTCTTCAGTGAAGCTTTTCGGTGTGTACAAATCAACTTCGCCCTCTTCTGCGCATCTCTCTCTCTCACCGTCAACCGTGACCGGAGGCTGGGAAGAAGACGTCGTCGCCGTTCGGACCGCCATGACATTCGATCTTGGGGACTGAGTAGGCGTTTTTGATCGCTCCTCAGAGGCGCCGTAGTATTGCGAAAGATTGTGCTGGTGCTGATGGAGGTGGAAGGTGGGAACGGCCTTGCCACCTATCCCACTGCCGTAACTGCACGCAGAAATCGTCTTCAATGGGCTCTCTTGTCCTTCTTCAGCCGACTCCTTCACGTCGGGTAATTTGTGCGATCCACGCGAACAGATAAAGTCCAGAATGAGTTTGTTCACCTTATCTGGTGCCTCCAGCATTACCATGTGACTTGCTTCTTCCACTATTTCCAGCTTCGATCCATGAATGGTCTGAAGAAAAGAAAAAAAATACATAATGTGAGAACAATATTTCAATAATAATAATAATAACATCAACAAATCCGAAGAGAATATGCAATTTTATGATTCCTGACCTGGCATCTCGGATTCATTAACTTTCCCGCAACCACAATGTAGCTTACTTGCGATTCTCTATAAATACTTTCATAGTAATTGTTCGGAGGTGCTTTTCGTCATGGTCAGTAACTCAGTCAGTTAAATCCTATACTTGATAAACGCTTGGGCGATCATGTCTTGAAAGAGACATGACTGACTGAGTAGAAGATTTTCCCGCAATAGTTTGCCATTACTTTCTGCGGTAGACTGGTTACTAACCAAGGTTATAGACCCCAATCTGTACTACTATTTTACCCAAAGCTAGAGAGAGAAGAGACGGATTAATACATTTCCCAAGGCTATTTGCGCGTAAGTGAATGCAACGAATTCAACTGGAATTCGAACTCGGTTCCCCGATTTCTCATTCCGAGCTGATATCCACTGAACCACAACATGCTACATGCTACTCAGACTTTATGAATTTAAGCAGAATACTAGACTGGCAACGAGATCTCATCAGTTTACAGTTGAGTTGACTAGATCTAACAATAGGTTCTATGCTAACAGTTTCTTTTCTCGCACTTTTCGAGTGTGGAACTCTAATCTGGTTCTGTGCTTTCCAGTCAACGTTGATCAAAATAAAATGCAATGTAAATCGTTTTATACTGTCTTTTTTATTCCTTTTCTATTGTTCTTGTTCCTTAATAATGTTTGTCTTTTTTCTTATTCTTTCACACTCGGTAAATTCATTGTAACTTAGTGGCTTTATTACCTTGCTTGAGTTAAAATAATTACCCTCCCTTCCCATAAAAAAGCTAAAAAAAAACCCCCAAAAAACAGTGACGTACAACCAGTTGTTCATATCTCCTGGTGGCTGGAGGAGCATCATTGCAGTCTGTCGAGAGTGATGTTAAGTTTGTTAAGTTTGAAGAAACTGTAGGCTAAGGCTAGATGGGATTTGCAGATAGAGAAAACAAAAACAAAACAAAACAAAAAACAAACTGTTTAAGCTTACTTGATTCATTTAATTGCCATATGTGATACAGGCTTAGGCGATCATGTCTCGAAAGAGACATGACTGGCTGGGCAGAAGATTATCCCGCAGTAGGTTGCCATTGCTTTCTGCGGTAGACTGGTTGCCGATCAAGGCTATAGAACCCAATCTGTCCTATTATTGAAATCTTAACTGGTGGGAAGAGACGGATTAATACCTTTCCCAAGGGTATTTGCGCGTAAGTGAATGCAAGGAATTCAACTGGAATTCGACCTCGGCTCTCCGATTTCTCGTTCCGAGTCGATATCCACTGCGCCACAACGCACACCTGATCTAAAGGTACTTCTAACTATGTGCCACCTGAAAAGTTATGCGCCGCTTTTATTCAAGCCTGTTACAAGCTGACGCACATTTATCTGGGGTACATGTACCAGGTGGTCTCTTATCAGCTTTGTTATAATGGAAATATTAGACCTCGTATAATTTTAACCTAGAATCACTTTATTGGAATGTTTCTTTCTCAATAATAATAATAATAATAATAATAAACAAACACTGGTATGAACATCACCCAGCACCGGTTACAGAAATAGAAGATGTAACCATTCTATGGGATTACACCATCTACACAGACAGAAAAATTGAAGCAAATAGGCCGGACATTATTGTTAAAAACCAGAAGGAGAAAACTTGTCTATTAATTGATATGGCTTGTCCAGCGGATTGTAACATAGCAATCAAGGAATTTGAAAAACTGTCAAAATATAAAGACCTGGAAATTGAAATAGAAAAAATGTGGAAATTGAAAACAAGAGTTGTGCCAGTGATAGTAGGTGCACTTGGAATGATAAAAAATGGAACAAAACAACACATTGAAAGAATCCCTGGAAACCCCAGCTTAAGAGATATACAAAAAATTGTCTTATTAAGTACAGCCCACACACTAAGGAAAACTTTATCTATGTAATGCTAGGGATGATAGGGAAGATAGAAAAACATGAAATGTAGTCATAACAACACGCCACGACCTGCCTTAGGTCTCCCCGCAGACTTGGTTGGTAGTGAGACCAAAGCAGAAATCGAAATCTGATGAAAAATGACATAATAATAATAATTAGAAAGAGCAATCTACGACCGCAAACTTCCGCCAAGAAAATACAGACATCATTTCAGCGATTAGCAAGAGATGATTATTTAAATGAAAAATAATAACTTTCAAAAGTGAAAATAAATTAATAAAGATGAACTAGACCGCTTTCAAGGTTAATCAATAATTGGCATTTGAATGGCAAATATTAAATTTTATGAATAAAATCAAATTGTGCCAGACATGAGACCAATCATTTGAATGCATCCTGCGGGTCTTGAGATATCTTGACCACACACACACACACACACACACACACACACACACACACACACACACACACACACACACAAAAAAAGCCCATACAAAAAGCCCATACAAACGCGCCTGAATACAATACCTCCACTTTAAGTTAAAGGTGACAACGGCAACAATAACATTTCGCATTCTTCTGTTGAAGTTTTACCAAAAATTATCAAGGACCCTATGAATCTAAACGGTACTTTTGGCTCAACTTTATTTAAGATGTTTCTTCTCATTTTTCCCATGGTGAACTTAAACACTCGTGAGTCGTCGACATTTTTTCTTTCATTTTTAATTCATGATTCACCAGAATTTCTGTGAAAAAAAGCAGTTAGGAATCCAGAAAATCTCAGAGTTTCTTTTCGTTATGGTCTTGTAGCGGTGACAAATTCTATGATTCCCATTCATCTAAAACGCAACATTACAGACATTTCCAATATTTTATTTTAATTTTCACCAACATCACCATCATAGTTAATTTAGCGAAAAGTGATTGATTCGTTTTATCAACCATTTGCAGATTCTTTAAAACTAGAATTTTTTGTACATTGTATGAATATTTTTGGGAAGTAATAATGGCTCTAGTGATACAAATCTTACTAATTAACCCATAGCTGGAGGGAGAAGAGATGGGTTCATATCTTCTCCAAGGGTATTTGAGCCTAAGTGAATATAACGAACCCAACTGTAATTGGAACACATCTCTCTGATTTACAATTCAGAGCCGTAATCCATTACACCACTCAGTTATTCAAGCTAACAGCACCTGGTATTTACAAACGGTCACCCATCTAGGCAGATGTTGCTTAACCTCGATCTTTGTACGGGAACCGTTGCCTCGACGTAGTGACATGATGTAAGCTCAATTTCGCCTAAAGCAAATCGAATTTATATTGTGCAATATAGGGCGACTTTTTAAACTTATTTTTTAAAATTTAATTCGATGACAACATCTGTGCTTACCGTTTACAAAGAGCACATATTTACTACGTTCTGTAGACTTGATGGAACGGGAAAAATAAAAAAAAATCCTTGATCGCATAGATATTCAGATGATTGATGAAACCATTAAGTAATATTGGTAATTTTCTATGGTTAATAAGATGGTACCATTATTAATTGATCGAATATAAATGTAGACTTGTTTACATTTATAGGACGACAAAGCATACACTCTTTGAATTTCCTACTAAATATATGAAACTATAAATAAACGCGTGACGCCTAACATATTCTGAAGTAAGGAAGACATTGTATTTATTAAATTTAGCTTAGTATGGCACAAACTAATAGATACTGTATATTTAGAGGTTCTCGATAAAATCCAAATAAGAATCTGCAATGTTATTTGTCCTGACCTAGCATCTCGGCTTCAGACACTTTCCCATTGACGTTATGTAACTTCATTGTGTCTTTTCAATGAATACTTTCATGGTAGTTTCCTTGTTGAATGTTCACTAGTTTTCTTTTTTTATAAAATGTAAACTATATTTAAATTATTTTAGTTATTCATGTTTTATACAGTGTGTTCCTAATGTCTGGACAAATCTCATATATATATATATATATATATATATATATATATTACTCCCATAGATAAATCATGGTTTTGTTGAAAGAAAGAATTAATTTCTTTTTCTGAGATATGCTAAAAAAGAAGGTGTACTCAATGGACATCACAGATGCAACACACTTGATTAAACGCATAAAAAGTGAATATGCTAAAATTGACGGCAATGTGGAGATATTGCATCGAATTTACGTGAATCATGCAAAGCGCGCAAGCGTTTGCGTTACAAATGATGGAAATCATATTAGAGATGTTATTTGTTAATATTTCAATTTAATAAAGTGTTGTTGAAAGTTTCATTTTTTGAAAATATGCATTTTTGATTCCAGTTAAATTCCTTGCATTCACTTACTCGCAAATACTCTTCGGAAAGATATTAATCCGTCTCTTCCCTCCAGTTATGAGTTGAATAACAGGACAGATTGGGTTCTATAGCCTTGGTCGGCAACCAGTCTATCACAGAAAGCAATGGCAACCTACTGCGGGATAATCATCTGCCCACTCAGTTGTGTATCTTTCGAGAGATGATCGCCTAAGTGTTTATCACGTATGGCATTTAACTGACTGATCCAGACTTTACGTACATCCAGTATATTTAAAAAAACAAAACAAAAAAAAAACAAAAAAAAACAAGAGTTTAAGTAAACCGTTTTCTTTTAACTTTTTAACATTCTTAAAGACATGTTTGTTGATTTTGAAAAAGAATAATTCTTTCAAGAATGGAGATATTTGAAAAAATCTGGAGCGCAGATTTATATTTTAATAAGATTCAATAGCAACAATCTGGAAATTAAAATAACTTAAATATTAATCACATTAAACATATCAACAGTAACAATTACTCACTTTTGCTTATTAAACATAACTTAAATTGGACATCACTTTTACTTATTAGACATCACTTAAAATGGACATCTCTTAAATTACATCACTTAGCATCATCCATAATTTACTCATACTTTTCAGTTAACCTCATGAATTTTAAGATTTTATTAAATTAAAAAAAAATTTAAAAACTAACATTTTTACATTTTTTTAATGCACACATACAAGCACACACACTCATGCGCAAACACACCTATTTAAGTAGGGAACATCAGCCCGGTTAAGCTATCATGATTTCGACCATTTTGTTTCGTCTGATAAAACCAAAAAGATCACAACCAAAGTAGCGAAATCGGCTGATCTTCCCTACCTAAACATGTGAATTCTCTACATGTTGAACCATCTTCCTTCAAACATGTATTGAGCACTTTCTAATACAACTGTTTACTCGTCTTATTTAATTCAAGTCTGACCAATAATTGTTTAGTATATATATATATATATAACTTATTTCCAGGTAAAGAGTATATGTTGAACATCTGATGGGATTTAAACGCATCACCTAAGAACAGTTTTTCTTCTTGCTTTTTTATTCACACACACACACACACACACACACACACACACACACACACACACACACACACACACACACACACACACATCTATTTCTACCGAGCGCCCATAGCCCCGAGCAAGAATCGCCGACTGACGCTAATTCGGTCGGGTTACAATCCTGGGTTAAAAAGCAATCGGAGTCTAACCGTACTGAAGAGCAGTGATACAACGAAACAGATTCCTCTGCGGTTGACTATATATATATATCAAAACACATTATATTCCTTTAATGCAAAGCTGTTCTTGTCTTTTTTATTTTCTAAGAATAATATTTATTTAACGGTAAATACATATTTATTTTTTATTTTCCGACTTTTGAAAACAGCAATTTCGTTTGTCATTCGCTGTTTGCATTCCTGACCTTTCAAAACAATATTTTGCTCAAAGTAAACACACTTTTCGCTTGTCAATGTAAATACACTTCTGAGCTAAATTATACAACGCAGTAAGAGAATATATAACATAAATTGTCGAATGTATTTTTGAGTGCTTTCACATCAAATAAGCTGTTATCAAATATTTTTGTGGGATTGTTAAAGATGTGTCTAGTTTGTGCGTTTTTATTGGCGGCTTTAAATTTTTGGTGACTTTACAGGTTCGCTTTTTATTGTTTATAATAAAACCACATCAATCAGCACAACATGAAGGCTTCATCTGATATCCATCAAATAATTACCATCAACACATCTATATTATAGCATATAAAGTTGTGCAATGTTATCTGTACCCAAAAATGAAATCAGCAAGCCGAGTTCAAATACCAGCGTAATCTGATACATTCACTTTGGCACAAGCATTACCAAGAACGGCATTTATCTATTTGCCTTCTCAGCTATGGGTTAAACATACCAACTTAAATCATATAAATAACCCTAATCTACTTAACAAAAAAGTACATAAATAACCACGAAGAAAAAATGCTTAAATGCTTAGACCCAGATTATTACTCATTCCTCTATGCCATTGTTGATTTCTTTCTCACTCCCCTTCTTTCTTTCTTTCTTTCTTTTCTCTGCAAAAATAATCTATTATCAATAATAATTATGGATTACACGCTCTTTGAAAGTATCTCCTTGAATATTCTATAATATTGATTTGTTGATGGTAATTATTTGCCGGATATACAAGTAAACCATCCGTCCGTGCATAGAGTACTGCTGCCATTTATGGTCAGGTGCCCCTGCCGTTCTCCTCAGTGTTCTTGACAAGCTCCAAAGGAGAGTCTGTAATGTGATAGGTACTGATCTGGCGACTCGACTGCAGCTACTTCCCCATCGTCGAAATGTGGCCTCCCTTTGTCTCTTCTATAAATACCTTCATGGCTTCTGCTCGGATGAGCTTAAGTCACTAATGCCTCCTCAACAGGTGTTTACAGACTGGCAACTGGGTCCCACCCATTCACAGTCAGGTTAGCCAAATGCAGACGACAATTCTACTCCTGCAGCTTCTTCTCTCGCACTTCCCGCCTGTGGAACTCGCTCCCGTATTCTTGCTTTCCTGACGGCTACAACCTCCAGAAATTTAAATGCAAAGTCAATACTCATCTACTAACCACTGGCCTCTAGCTCTCTCCCCTCCCCTGTATAACCTTCCCTTTCTCTCCACCTATGTATCTGTCATCGCACCTGCTTTCTCAGCTTTCTGTTGTTCCTTTCTAACTAGTTTGTACTCCTCACTCTTTTCTAATTAATCTTTTTACATTTATGTAACCCCCTGCACATCAGTGGCGTTTCCGCCTTGCTCGAGGTGAAATGATTAAAAAAAATATCGGATGAAACCTTCATGTTGTGCTTATTAATGATGTGTACATTATTATAAACAAGAAAGCCAGCTTAAATCATTCACTTAAATACTCATGTATAAAGAGATATTTAATACTTACTTTAATACTTACACTAACTGCCATAATTATTAGGCAACCCTGTTTTTTTAAAGAAATTATGTATTTCAAATTATTTTTAGTATTTATTGCCAAATGAAAATAGAATGGTTCTTTTGTTACAAGGCAAGAAAACAAAGATGAACTCGTCCGAATCACCCTAAATTTTATTCATTCTTTCATTGATGAAATTGCAATATAGATAATTATTGAATATCTATAAATTCATGTGATGCACTTGTTATTGTGCAGTATTAACAAAAGAACCATTTTATTTTCATTTACAGTTATTCACTCAGTTATTCAGTTTATATATAAATAAAGAGAGAGAGGAGGATAAAAACTTGTTATTGTGCAGTATTAACAAAAGAACCATTTTATTTTCAGTCACAGTTATTCACTTGGCAATAAATACTAAAAATAAATACTAAAAATATAATGAAATGCATCACTTTTGAAAACACTGGGATGGCCTAGTAATTATGGCCACTGGTGTTTAAATGCTTAAATGCTTAGACCCAGATTATAGGTCTATATATATACACACGCACGCACACACACGCACACACACACACACACACACACACACACACACACACATATATATATATATATATATATAAAGAGAGAGAGGGGGATAAAAACTTGTATAGATATTGTAATACTAAATTTATTCAAACATCACGCGATTAATACAAGTTACCTTTGGACTCTACAATTGCAATAGATGCTCAAAATGGTGGCCTTTATTTTCCAGAAATCTATTAGTACGTCAAACTACTGCATGAGTAACTTTGATAAAAGCGCCTAACGTGACTACTGCACATGCATTTTCAATTTCTATCTCCCAAAATTCGCCAATGTAATATCTGTTGGGGAAATATCGTACTACACGAGTGTTATCGCAATTTGTTAAAACTACGAAAGAAAAATGTTTCTTTTCTTGTAGAAGTGTATCCATATATTTGTGGACTCTTTATATATATATATATATATATATATAATCATCCGCAGACAGAGCTGTTTCGCTGTATCACAGCTCATCAGTACGGTTAGACATCCGATTGCTTTTTACCCAGGATTGAAACCCGACCGAATTGGCGTCAGTCGGCGATTCTACCTCTGAGCTCTGGGCGCTCGGTAGAAGAAGGCAGACTTTTTAGCTTGTATATTATCATTATACACGCCCAATAGCTGAGAGTGTTCTAATTCATTGCTGAATGAACGATGCGTAGATGCTAGAGTAGCTATTGTTTTTCAAAGTCTATCATTCTTCCAGAATGCTCAATTGACAGATTGGAAACTGTTAGCATTGAAGTTGCGGGCAGCTGCTGTAAAATGATGAGAAATTGCCGCCAAGCGAGTACTTCGCTTACATTGATAAATCTAAGTATCACATAGGAATGTTGATCAGGACATGTCTCATGAAAGTATTTATAGAAAAGGTACAGAAAGACTATATTTACGGTGGTAGGAAATCCGAGATATATAAATATATATACTCTTTAAGTATATAGCGGAAGTACCAGACCATATGCGGTAGCAATATTCTAAGCATGGACGAGTGGTAGGTATTAAATATGTTAGATGGATTCTGGAGAAAACATTTTTCTCGCACGACACATTTATGTGAGGTATATATGCATACTGGCAACTAGTTTTACGAGCATACTTGCCTGTTGATACCTATTCAATGTATGGGCGAATCTATACATAAAATTTTCTGATTTCCGTTAGTCCGTCAGTCTCATCCTCTAAAACAGCTTTACATTGACCGATTGAATCAAAATTTAGGGAGAAGTAGAAAAAGGTAATGGGGTGCAAATTACAGATCATTTTATTTGAATGCGTATCTTCATCATACGCCATCAAGTGCTATCTCCGGATATGTCATCAGTGATGTTACTCCTAAGTCATCAGAAGTTTCAGGTCTAGGCAATATACTCCTTCGTTGGGTGACCCAATAATGTGATCAGCATTCGGTCCACATCCAGAGGCAAAAGACTATGTTCAGTAAAAAGTTATTTATTCTCGCGAAGTAGTTCAATTGCTGGTCAGATGACCACTTTTAGCTATTCTGATTGGTCAAAAAAACACTACAAGGTGGAAAAGATAGAATCTGTCACCCGTGTATTTGTTTCTATACTTTCCTATTTTTTCTTTCCCTCTTCCTTTTAACTGTCTTAATACAATAAATTTTCATTATTTTTTTTTGCAAATATTAACATTTTTATTATTTAACACACAAAAGACTCTCACTGTTTTAAAAACAATTTTATAATTAAATAACAAATAAATATTTTATAAAAATGCAATATTGTTCTTTTTTTCTTGTTTTCTTAAATCTTTTTATATAAAAGAATTCAGTTTCCAATTCGCCCTGCGATTGCCAGAACTACAAACAAATCACAAAGACAAACTTTTCAAAACATTGTAATTTTTGCTCTAGAAATAAATATTTACGCATCGTCAGTAGCATGTTGCATGCTCAAGCGTAAGAAATAACAAACTGTTGAAAAGTAAAAAGAAAAAACGAAATTGTCTTTAACATATATATGTTCTATAAAATTAAATTAAATTAAATTAAAGAAACTATTAAACCACAAAGTAAAGTTTTTGTCAAAGTATTTTTCCAAACAAATTAGCTTTTTCAAATTTAATCGATTGGTTTGCAAAATTAAATGAAACTTAGAGTTTGTGAATCCCGTCAAGAAATGTTATCGATAACTTTAACGATATTAAATGCTAGTTGTATGTTGTATGTTCAAGAATAAGAAATACTAAGAATTTATTATTGGCAGTTAAAAAAATAATTTTTCGTAAAAAATTACTGTTTACTATGAAGTACTATAAAATCAAATTAAATAAATTATTCAACCGTGAAGTAGAGTTTTTACCAAATTATTTTCCAAACTAAACAGATTATTCGAATTTCATTGATTGGTTTGCGAAATTGGATGAAACATAGAGTTTGTAAATCTTAAGAAGAAATGTCAGCGATAATTTCGACAATACTAAACACTGTGAGGATTTTGGAAGAAAAAAGAAAGCGTTTTTAAAAGTCTGCATTAAGGTATCTTTGCATTATGATGATTGACTTGGGTTTTTTTTTGCAACCAGTTATAATATATAAAATTACCTCAGAGATAATCTCAGTATATTTATGGAAACGAATATAAAAAGAAAGAAAATGTATCTTACCGCTTTCATGAGTTTAGCGTCGTCCAGTGTGGCAAATGTATCCTCCCGGCCGTTTATCAACAAAGTTGGAACACTGATCCAGCTGTGGTAGACTTCGTCCCCTTCCGGCCAGTCTTGCCCATTAATGACATAATGAAGAACGAAAGAAGGGATGTTGAAGGAAGCCCGCTTCAGCATCTCGTTCTTCTGTTTCTTCTTGAAGGCTGACCTGCAAGGAGGTAAACAGGAATATGGGCTAGTGATATATATATTAATGAGTATTGACTTTACAAAGCAAAATGCATGTTTCACACACACCCACTCACACGTAGTGAGTTCAATCCTCATTGGGTACCTCATACTTTCGTCCTTGTACCACATTTAACCTGCGCTTATAAAATCAATATATACAGTACTGTGCAAAAGTATTAGGAAAAGAACTATTTTATTTTTTATGAGACATCGAAATAAAGTTTAATATTACCCTTGTCCTAACACTTTTGCATACTACCGGTAGTGTGCAAAAGTATTAGGACAGAGGTGATTTTCCTAAAAACCTCACTGAAATTCAAATACAGGGTGAAAAGCCAAACCTTTGTAAGAACTCTTTAACTAAAAAGGAAGAGGAAGGAAGGTTTCAGAATTTGAATTGGCCCCCACAAAGCCCTGATCTCAATCCTATTGAACATCTATGGGATATTTGGGATAAAATAATTGATAAATCTAATATTACTTTGCAAGACACACTTTGGGAACAAATACAAGCTGCTTGGCAGGAGATACCATTAGATACATTGAAGAAGTTGTGATGTCAATGTCAGACGAAATGAAGGCTGCGATCAAAGCAAAAGGCTATTATACTAAATATTGAATTTATTTTGTAACAAGCATTTTTTCTTGTTAAAGCGTTTGTTGAGTAAATCAAATAAAATTAATTTAATAAAATTTTTTTATTTTCTGTCAATATGCCTCATAAAAGATGAAATTGTTCTTGTCCCAATACTTTTGCACAGTACTATATATATATATATATGCTTGGATCACACAGTTATGCGTTTATAAGGTTGTATGTTAAAGCTCAACCAACACAGCATTACTAAAAAACGACAAACAGACTCTGCAACTTATACAATAGAAAATTTTACGACCTAATGGTGAATGTAACTTTCTAAACTTGTTAGATCAGGAACTCACCGACGACCCAACAGAATTCTTGAATATCGGCTCAAATTGTCACCTTCAACCTCGTTACGACTCCATCCAAAAGAAAAGCGAAATTGCAATAATCTACCCGTCAACCCAATAGTTGAAAACTAAAATATCATTAAGCTGCACTGAAATCCGAGTGACAGTAAAAAACAAAACAAAAAAAAAATAGTTTACCGATAAGATTAGAATCATAAATTATAATCTATCCTCGATAATACCACAAAATTAAGAAGAAATACCACAGAATCATTAAAAAAAAAAAAAGAACGTAAACAAACTTATTACAGCAAACAATGCTGATATCGGAAGCTTAAAAATCAATAAGATTGTCGGAGATTACCAGTAAGGGTATCTTTCGAATAACGTAAAAAACAATCAGGTTTTCCTCTCCGACCTAGCATATCCAAAATACCCACACAAATACATCAATTATTTAATAATCCTAAATGGCAGATTTTCTCTATACACACCCTAAAATTACAGCATAAAATCTACAAACGAATTCCTTCATATTTTAAAAGAACAGAAATAACACAAGTAGGATCCTAGCTTTGCTTGATGTAGAAAATCTTTTTACCAACGTCTGAGTTGAAGAAACAACTAACATAATTTGTTACTGCATCAACAAACATCCGTCAATACCTTCTCCCATAAGTCTACTAGTAACTCTTCGGAAAGTACTCCTCGCCTGTATTATAATGATAACATCTACAGGAGCCAGACAATATTTTTCGGACACTTTGAAAAAAGTACTTCAAGGTGGTTACTAGTGCCAAAAACTTTTGAGATTGTAAGTACGTAGTTGAGGAGTGAAAATCCACTACTAGTGTAATCATTTTTTTTAGTTTAGCTTTGATAATTTTAGTTTTTTGTGATTTTTGCAAAAACTTGCGCGACACTATTTTTCGGACATGACAAAAAATCCTATTTTATTAAGAGCTAAGTTCATGTATATGTTGCTGTATGCAAATTTTCTGCTTGTACACTTATCTCTCATCATTAGAATCAATTATCTGTTCTATTTTACTGGCAAAAAAATTAAGTTTAATGAGGTAAAATGCATTCAAAAGAAGTCGTTTGTTTGGCACGGAAGAAGCGGGATGATGGCCTCAGCATCAGAAGGATCGCCATGGATTTGAAGCTGTCGAAATCAACGGTCGAATACATGCTGAAGACAAACTCCGAGCGGAAAAAGAAGAGAGGACGGAAAAGATCAATTGGCAAGAGGACTGAAAGGAGAATGAAGAGGACTGTGACACGGCTTTTGACATCTGGAGAAAAAGTTACAGCAAGAAAAGTGAAGGAGAAATGTGAATTGGATGTAAACGTCCGAACAGTACAAAGAACGCTGCATAGGATTGGAATGCAAAGGCTAAGTAAAAAATTACACTAACAAAGAAACACAAAGGAGCAAGACTGGAGTGTGCTAAAAGGTGGTTAACAAAGCATGTTGACTTTAAGAAGGTTATATTTACTAATGAGAAGCGTTTCAAGTTTGATGGGCCCGATGGATGGTGTACTTGGTCGAGAAGGGGTGAGCCTGCTGTACTGAACAAACGACATATGGGAGGAGGAGGAGTTATGGTTTGGGGTATGATCTTTGCTAATGGAAATATATGTTTGGAGTGGCTGAAAGGACGACAGAACAGCGAAAGCTACAAACAGTTGCTGGACGAGAAAGCTCTACCAAGGATAAGAAGAGAGATAGGGAATGATTTCGTTCTACAGCAAGACAATTGCAGCATCTATGTGTCAAAACTCATGAAAGAATGGATGGTTAAAGTGAATATGACTACTTTGGAAATGCCTGCAAAAAGCCCAGATCTAAATTTGATAGAAAATGTTTGGAAAATGCTTGCGCAACTTGTCTATGATGGACCTGAAATAACGAAAGAGGCTCAACTATGGGAACGGATACTAGATGCCAAAGAACAACTAATAGAAACACGTAGAGATGTTATTGTGCATATGTTTGATCATTATGAAGAGAGATTGATAAAAGTTATTGAGAAGAAAGGTGATATTACAGACTATTAACAGTTTTTCAACGATGTCCGAAAAATAATGTCGCGTGTGTTTTGTAAAAAATAATGAAAAATAAATATTTTTCCTTACCTAATCGATTTTCTTCCATTTTTATTACAGGTATTGTCTTTATATGTTTATGCTATTCTATTGAAAGAATTTCGCCACTCTATGGTACTCGGAAAGTCGAATACTAAAGTGTCCGAAAAATATTGTCGGGCCCCTGTACATCCAAACTAATGGTGTCAGCATGGGAAACCAATTAGGTCTTTCCCTCTCTAGCTTTAACATGTTTCCTATTTAAAATAAAGTGCTTGACAAACTGACAAATGTATCTATACAAGATACATTGTGGACATTTTTATTTCGATAAAAAATAAGGACGACATTATAAATCTATTATTAAAATACACCTTAAAGTGCCGAATCCAAGTGCGTCGTCAGTATCGTTGCTCCCATGTCATTAGAAGTTTCGGGTCTCAATAAACAAAAAACTTCTTCGATGGGCAACCCAACCGAATATGATCAGTATTCGGCTCGCACCTAGAAAGAAAAAAAATTGCTACTTGCTTTAGGACTTGCATTATATAAGTTTCCCAGAAAAGGTAATTGGGCTATTCAAGGTTATAGATTGGGTATGCTTCGTTGTACTGTTATTCTCATGTTTTTTGTAGTAGTTTTGGGCCACTCATTAGCTCTATTTATCCACAACCACCTGGTAGCCTTCTCGGCGGATTCCAAGATCATTTGAATCGTCCACCTTTTTTGTCCAGTTATCCCTGTTCGCAGGAAAGTCAATGATACGAGCCCTTATTATCCCTAGGCTAATAAGGGCTCGTATCATTGACTTTCCTGCGAACCCCCGACAGCCGATCTCGACTGGGAAACAATATCTAAAATTAACCTTCGGAAAAATCAACCCTAATATTTACATACGAACTCATGTTTAATAACTCATGCTTGCTAACTATTACACCACGTCGAGGTGTCCAGTCCTTATAAACAATAAGATATTATCAGTGTGGTATACAAGAAGAATTCACTCCGTACTGGGCTTATTTCCATTTCTGGAGTTGAAAACATTTCAAAAGAACGACTTTCTGTGCAATGGTTAAACAGAAAAGTATGTATCGAATATTAATAAGTTATTGTGTTGTATTTGTATTAGATATTTTAAACATATGCAGCAGTCTTTGAGGAGTGTCAAAATTCTAGAAGCCATTGTTATACTAAAGGAAAACAAAGAAACATGAAATATAATATCTTTTTCGATGGGATACGATATCTTGAAGACGACATAAAATATTTCAAATACAAAACAACACAAACTCATTCAAATTTCAGCGTTGAAAAAAACAAAAAATCCCATTTCTTGACGTAGATTTTGAACTAAAATCCAAAATATTTACAACTTCGCCATATAAATAATGCACCAGTACGAACTCTTATCTTCTAAACTGATAACTAACACACACACACACACACACACACACACACACACACACACACACACACACATATATATATATGTATATATTTAAATAAAGTATATTTAGGCAGCAAATTTTTGCTTAAATATGTTTCGTTGAATATAACAGAGAAGTAAAATTTGATTCAATTTTTTTAGCCGTTCTAATATTCTTACTTTTTTCTGCTTGGTGCGAGTAAGGGAATAAAAGCTTTGTCCTTATTGCACATTATCCCATGCACTTTCGACCACTTCTTTAGCAACTTCTGTTATATATATATATATATATATATATATATATATATATATATATATATACGCATCGCTCATTCAATAATGAATTAGATCACTCTGGCTATTGGGCGTGTATAATGATAATATACGCACTAAAAAGCCTGCCTTCTTCTACCGAGCGCCCATAGCACAGAGGTAGAATCGCCGACTAACGCCAGTTCGGGGTTCAATCCTGGGTTAAAAAGCAATCGGAGTCTAACCGTACAGATGAGCTGTGATACAGCAGAACAGATCTGTCTGCGGATAACTATATATATATATATATATATATATATATATATATATATATATTATAATTTCACTCTAAACAAGGCGTGATCGCCACGATTGTGGAGGGGTTTACAGTGAGAGAAAAGATTGGATACAAGGAGTATTGAAGAAAGGATATACGATGCACGGGACTTAAGAAGAGAGAAAATAGCAATTAAAGTTTCATTTAATTTTTTGAAGATTGTACTTATTAGGTAAGCATGTAAACGGAAGAGTGTTGTACAGGAGAGAGTGCGGGAAAAGAAACTATTTGAGTAGAAGTGGAGCTGTATTTAATATTTCAAAGGTAGAAAATCTAGTCAGTCAGTCAGTTAAGTGCCATACGTGATACACGCTTGGGCGATCATGTCTCGAAAGAGACATGACTGACTGGGTAGAATATTATCCCGCAGTAGATTGCCATTGCTTTCTGCGGTAGACTGGTTGCCGACCAAGGCTATAGAACCCAATCTGCTCTGTTATTTAACCCATAACTGGAAGGAAGAGACGGATTAATACCTTTCCCAAAGTGTATTTGCGCGTAAGTGAATGCAATGAATTCAACTGGAATTCGAACACGGCTCCCCGATTTTTCGTTCTGAGCCGATCTTATAGCACGCTTAAATTCACGTCATGAACACCAGTGGAGGAAAAAAAAGCTCGTCGGAGCAGTTGTCATGGAAATATTTGTAGAAAGGACAGAAGGAAGCCACATGACGTTGGATGGTGAGAAAGTGAATGAAATCGAGATGTCAAGTTAGGACCGATTAAATTGCGGATTCTTCTTTCGATTTTGTTAAGAATCTCGAGATGAACAGCAAGAGCACCTGACCAGATATAGCAAGAGTATTCAAAGGACGGACGAAGTTTACATTTATAAATGTGCAAGATGGATTCTGACAAGAAAAACTTTATGATCCAACACAGGGACCCAGCCTTCCTAGCAGTAGATGCAGCTATAGATTCGATGTATTCGTTCCACTTCAGATCGGTTGAAAAAGTGAGGCTAATGATGCGCAGTGTATTGTTTCCAATATATATTATAACTTAGTTTGATTGTGTTTCTGTTGAAAATTTTGTTTAATTCTGATTCTTTTGGAAAGTGCTTATCTATTAGTTTAAAAAATATATGTCCTATTTTGGTCTTTACTTCTAAATTCAATTTTTCACGTCTGAAAACTGAAATCAAAATATGAAAAAGATTCACACATAACGTGGAGCATTGTAAAAACAGCCAAGCCTTACAATGGTGGACAAATATGTAGACTGTGCCAAGAAGAAAAATTAGAAATTATGACATACCCAAATAAAGACGAACTGATAAATGAAAGAACAGAAATTATGACAAAATGCATCCATACTACCTCTTAGGTTCATACAAACATGGATGAAAACGTCATAATTCGTTTGAATTTAAACAATACGCATTCATAAATTCCCTGCCACGTAAACGTTCAAATAAAACACCGTTACAAGAACGTTCTTAAAAAGAAAAACGGTAAACGGTAAAATCAGTTATTAAGAAACGCCTGAAGACACCACCCATGGTAGAAACCAAGATAGCGAAATAACTCGTTTAACAATTATATATATATATATTATTTAATCGTTTTACCCCAAGGAAGGCCACTGATGCGCAGGGGGCTACACAAGAGAGTAAAGGTTTAAGTAGTAGGTGAGTGAAGAGAAAGACGAACTAGTTACAGGGGGTGTTAGAGAAAGGGCAAGAGAAGGATGTGGACACGGGTGAAGACAGTTGCGAAGGTAGAGAGAAAGGAAAAGAACAAACTACACGGGGTGATGTAGAAAGGGCTGGTGTCCAGTTGATAAGAGATGGGAATTGACATTATATATATATATATATATATATAAAATATTTCTGTAAGTACAGAATTTAATTAAAGAAAAAAAGTGTGCAGCTTGATGTTACACATTGTAAATATATTAAAAAGCGAAGCAACCGGTTTCGCTCCCGCTCTTCAGGCCTTTACGGGAGATTTAAATCAAAATTAAAAAAAATAAAAAAGTGTGTCATGAAAATGAGAAAGATGAAAAAAATGTGAATGCTAGAGGCTAATTATATCGGGTCCCAACAACTCACGCTGATTGCACAACGCAGGCTTATATATATATATATATATATATATATATATATATATATATATATATTTCGAAATAACAACATCACTTGAAAAGACACAAAAAGTGTCGAAACAAAATAGCTACTTTTGTAGTGATATTATAACATATCAATGTTATAATTTATTAATAAATATATATATATATATACGAATTGTATTTAGTTTAGAAGCATTCATCCAAATAATTTAGCTAAATTAAACAGACAAAGTGTGTTTCTTAAATATTTTATTGTATATTTTCAATAAGTCATTATACGTTGTCATGTTAATTTGTGAATAAACTGTTTGAAGTTAATGTTTTGTTGGAGTTCGTTTGGGCATCTTTGGCCTTATAAATAATTGGGGATTTTCTAAGCGCAGATTAGATGTAGCACAAGGATGAATGTACGAAGGTACGTGGTACCCAGTGAGAATTGAGCTCACTACTCAAATGTAATGATTCTGGCTAGGCAAGCTTGTTAATAATTACACCACGACAAGGTAGATTTTCTAAGCGCCGTTTAGATATGGCGCAATGCCTAAAGTAGATGTTACCAAGTGAGTATCGAACTCACAACTCAGTTGTAATAGGTTTTAGCTAGACTTGCTAGCCATTACACCACGTCTAGGTGTTCATTCATTATAAAGAATTGGATACTATCAGAGTGTTATATAAGAAATGATGGCTACATCTGGGCCTTATTTCGAGTTCTGGAGTTTAAATCACTTCAAAGGAAATACTTCCTGTGCAATGGTGAAGGAAAAAATATGTATCGAATATTAATAAGAGTCATTGTTTTGCATTTGTATTAGATATTTTGAACATATGCAGCAATTTTTCCAAAGAACTTGTCGAAATTCTAGAAGCCATTGTTATACTAAATGAAAAGATGAAATATAATATCTTTCTCGATGGGATACAATATCTTGAAGAGGACATAAAATATTTCAAAGACAAAACAACACATACAGATTCAAATTTCAGCGCTGAAAAAAACAAAAAGAAAAGAGAAAAATAGTATGTAAGCAAGAAAATATTGACAATAAATAACTGAGGCGGTTAAAAGTACCTGAACAAAGCAAAACAAAATCTTAATTTTGAATACTTTATCCACACAATTTAAACCGATGTTTAACAATTCAAAAATTGGAAAATATCACTAATAATAAA
Source organism: Ascarosepion bandense (assembly GCA_037127315.1). Classification (NCBI taxonomy): domain Eukaryota; kingdom Metazoa; phylum Mollusca; class Cephalopoda; order Sepiida; family Sepiidae; genus Ascarosepion; species Ascarosepion bandense. The sequence goes on from JBBBDQ010000346.1 coordinate 4,714,015, forward strand.
CATATAGACCTTTTGAATTTAACAACACATATTTGCATATATATATATATATATATATATATATATATATATATTATGCTCTCATTACGATTGAGCTCTCTGGAGAAGAAAATTTTAAAAAACAGTTTCCACTTCGGCTATACTGCGTGACTCTTCAGAAATGAATTGCGTTCTCTCGGTGACTGGCGTCTGTATACACAGCTTATATACAAGATGTTAAAATTTCCCTTCTTTGATGCCATGCGCCGATGGTTTAGGGAGTAGAGACTACGACTGACACCATAATCGGTCGAGTTTCAATCCCGGCCATGAAGCAAGTGGATATGTCTAGCCACCCTGATGAACTGTGATACAGCGAAACGGTATTGTATGTGGATGACTAATATATATATATATATATTCCAATGAAAATTATAATGTTTATGTTAGAAGACATAACGACGACAAATTACAAAAAGTAAATAACCGGTTTCACTCCCGTTTATCGAAGTTTGTTTTATTGGGAGAACTTAATGTAAAATGTAAGAGTTGTGAGAAATAACATGGTCCATGATGGGAAGGCAGAATGAATTGATAGGGACTGATCACAGCAAGAGCCAGCAAACACTTACACAACGATGGTCTGCAAGACCTGATGTAAACAGACTTCAGCACTTTTAAATGGAAAAGCAAATGTGAATGAAATAACACCGAAAACCAATTCATATCAAAGTTCATGGCACTCCTTCTATTCTTTAAAAGGTGTTCACCGATTGAGAAACCGTACGTATTATGGACAAGTTCATTTTGTTGCCAGGTATGGTTCCTAAGTTTTAGTGGAACGTACTGTTTGATTCTACTGTCAAGCCGTTGAGTAGTTCTGCCTATGTAACTGGCGCCGCAGCCACAATTATATTCGTAAATTACAGAATTTATTTGATGAGGGGACAGAACGTCCTTACAACTTGAGGCTAAAACAGTTTTAATATCAAACATAACACGCATTTTGACAGAAAAGTAACGTTTCTGCAAGTCAAAAATTGCCTATTTAAGTTTTCACCATTCTCGCCAATCCATGTTAGTCTTAAATACACCGGGCATTTAGAAACAACCACTGCCTTGGTCTTTCTGAAATCAGCGATCTTGTTCCAAATCACGGAATTAACAACAGTAGATGGATACCCACTATCGCATAAAGTTCTCTTTTTGTAGATAAATTTCACTTTTAAGGAACTCATCAGAAGAGATCATCAATGTCCTATGCGTTAAAGTTTTTAATAGGATTATTTTGCATTTTGGGGGGAAATGAGTCCTAAGGCGTGTATAAACCAGAAAAATTGGACTTTCTATATACTGAGGTACAAAAAGATATTGGTGTACGATGCACCAATACATCAAGAAAGGCAAGTTTAGAATTAACCTCTTTCTCAATAATAAACCTCAAAGAGAGACGGAGATTATTAAAGGAGGAGAGAAATATCGGGGTAAAGACAGAACGTTAACAGGCACAACGAGTTTCTTGTTTTAACTTGGCAGGTTTCCGGACGAGTGTGAACGTCATAACGGTGTCCTCATGAAAACTTTAAAGTCAGTATGAATCTGCTCAGTTAAAGTGTCAAACTCTTTGTATACACACACACACACACACATATATATATATATTGGGCTGGCATAATCAAACCTGTCTTTGACATTCAAAATATCCAGCAGCCTGATGCAACTAGGTTTGCCAGATCTCTTGATCGCGCCAGTTTTCTTGCTGCTGTTACAGTGTAAACATGCCCACTTCACTAGCAGTGTACACTAAAGAGGAAGTAAATGCGTTCCTCTGATTTCTCTGGTCGGAATGTGTATCTTCTTCTTCTTCTTCTTCTTCTTCTTCTTCTTCTTCTTCTTCTTCTTCTTCTTCTTCTATGTGCCTTGTTCCTTCAGGACGTAGGCGATCATGGCTTTTTACGTCTCCCTATCCCTGGTGGCTCTTAGCATGCTTTCTCCTGAAACACCACGCAACACTTATTCTATCCCTCACCTGCTCAGGCCCCTCATCCGCTGATTTCCCCTGTCTCTTTTTTCTGTTATCTGGCCTGTTAGTATCAGGTTCTCCAAACCCTCTTTCTTCATTGCATGTTCCAGGAAGTTTAGCTGTCTCTTGCTGATGCTCAATATTAATTTCTTTTTCGTTTCCATCCTTCCAAAACCTCATCATTGCTCACATGTTCGATCCATGATATCCGCAGCATCCCTCTGTAGACCCCCATTTCAGTTGCTTCAAGTTTTTCGTTCATCTTTGATGATATTGTCCAGCATTCATTGCCATATTGAAAGATGACATTACATAGCAATCCAGTACTCTCTTCTTTGTTTCTAGTGAAAGTTTCCTGTCTCTTAATACTTTACTCAGCTTCTGGAACGCGTCCTTCGCGATGACAAGTCGCCTTCGGATCTCTGTGTCGCACTTTCCGCCTCCCTGTTGAAACTATTTAAATATAATGCTTTTATTTTAATACTTACACATTTGAAATATACAATATTTAGGTGGCCTTACTTTGTGAAAGAGAACTTTGTTAAATTAAGCTGGCAATTAATATATGTTAATTCGAATGCATGGTCATCAGTAAAAAGGGCAGCCCAATATGTCAAATACAGGTCGGGGATACTAAAATCAAGCAGGTACAAAAATTTAAATACCTAGGAAGTGTTATAACAGAAGACAGAAAGTGCGACACAGAGATCCAAAGGTGAATTGGCATGGCAAAGGAAGCATTTCAGAAGTTGAGTAAAGTATTAAGAAACAGAACAATTTCGCTAGAAACAAAGAAGAGAGTACTGGATTGCTATGTAATGTCAGTTCTTGAATATGGCAATGAATGCTGGAAAATATCATCAAAGATGAAGGAAAAACTGAAAGCAACTGAAATGTGGTTCTACAGAAGGATGCTGCGAGTATCATAGACCGAGCATGTGAGCAATGATGAGGTCTTTGAAATGATGAAAACGAAAAGGAAATTAAAACTGAGCACCAGCAAGAGACAGCTGAAGTTCCTAGGACATGCACTGAAGAAAGAGGGCTTGGAGAACTTGATACTAACAGGCCAGATAGAGGGAAAAAGAGACAGAGGAAAGCAACGGATAACTTATTTGAATGACCTAATCAGGTGGATGATGGAACGAGGATTGCATGGTGTAACAGGAGAAGGCATGCTAAGAGCCACCAGCGATAGGGAGACGTGGAAAACCATGATCGCCTACGTCCTGAAGAGACAGTGCACATAAAAAAGAAGAATTCGTTTGGTAATTTTATTACTGTTGTTGAATAAGATGTTTGTTGCAGGCTGAAAAATTTGAAAGAACTTGCCGGAATTGTGTGTAATGTTCTGATTAACTCATATTATCTACAAACTATTGATATGCTTTTTACGTATTGTCAACACATTTTTACGTATTGTCAACACATTTTTACGTATTGTCAACACATTTTTACGTATTGTCAACACATAATGATTTTTGGTAAAAACCGAAACTTATTTGAATTTTAAGAGTAATTCTTTTTTATAAGACAATATTGCATTAACAATTTCTTTTTAGATTAAAAATGATTATTTCTATACAAAATCCCTACTATTTAACCCTGGAGTAGGGAGATGGATTCTAAATTTTCCCAATGATATTTGTTCATAAGTAAATATAAAATATCGACTGGATTTCAAAATCGGCTCTCTCCGATTATCAAGGCATCTAGTACGCCATCTGCACATCTATCTCCAATAAAAGTTCATAGATTGACAGTGCAATGTTAATCTGTTAACGGCTCAGTTGGTTGATTGTTTAGAAGCATATCATCCTCTATAGTTTACTTTATGTCGAAACCTAAATATTTTACGTAATTTTAAGCTTTCGACTACAGATACTTTTTTACATAAATTTATACTTTCAGGTATATATCTATATATACACTGCCGGTCATAATTATTAGACCACCCCAGTTTTTTTTTTTTAAAGAACTGATGCATTTCATAATATTTTTAGTATTTATTGCTAAATGAAAATAGAATGTTTTTTGTTGTTGTTATTATCTTGCAAAATTTTACAAATTAAGTAAGCAAAGATGAACTCGTCCGAATCACCTTAAATTTTCTTCATTCTTTCATCGATGAAACTGCAATATAGGAAATTATTAAATATTTATAAATTCATTTGATGAACATGTTATTGTGCAATATTAACAAAAGAATCATTCTATTCTTATTTACAATTATTCACTTGGCAATAAATACTAAAAAATAGTATGAAATACATAATTTTTTTTTAAACACTGAGGTCGCCTAATAATTATGGCCGGTAGTGTATATATACCTTTAACCTGAATGTATAAATTTATGTGTATATTTTTTTAGATATATAATTTGTAGATTATATAACGCATTGTTGGTAATTTGACGATAAAAATGTATTTTTAGAATTTTAAATATTGCATTGTAACAAAAATGTATTGTTGTTTATTTAATTATAAAAAATGTACTGTTGATTTTTGTTTGGGGTTTCACTATTTGCTCATAGCTGGGAATCTAACAGGTGTTACCACCTCTGGTCAGGTTGGACCTGGAAACAGCAGCAGTTAAGAGACGGTTTCATGCTCTGCAAAATTTCTAATCTCCCGATCTTGCTGCCGGATTTAGTCTATTATCATACTCAGGACGGTTGGTAAATTTTTGATTTGTTCCCCGAAGGCCTTTACCCCCGTCAAATCTTTCCTAAACTTCCATAATTACGTGCAAATGTATATGCTGAACTCAAATCGATAATTGTTTATTGAAGAAACCTACCTTTTTTCCTGTTATAGACCAGAAAAAATCGGACTATATCTCACCCCTTACCACCGTTCTCATATCTGATTCACCGCTGAATGACTTGAGGCGTAGGATACTTATTTCGGCCTGTTTAACTTCCTTTGAGCAAATACTCCGCGATTTGTTTGGTTTCGGAACTCAATTTCCGCGTAGTAATTGCAAAAATGAAGTAAATTGGTCGAAAAATCGGCAAACTACGCGTGAAATCATTCTGCAGTGAATAACATTTTTTGAAGCATGGTTACGGGGTGAGATAAACAGCGAAAAGAAGTTCGATATTTCTCTGTTTGTAAACTTAAAAAAAGGTAGGTTTTGTCAATAAACAATTATCGATTTGAGTTCAGCATTTACATTTGCAAGGAAATAAGGAGGTTTTGGAAAGATTTGAAGTGGTACAGGCCTTCGGGGAACAAATCAAAATTTACCGGACGGTTAACGGACCGGAGTTTGAAATGTACAGCTTGACAGTCTCTGTTGGTGGAATAGGAAAATGGGATAGAAGTGGTGTTGTATTTACTTAATTATTTTATTTTTCAACAGTTCTCGTACTCCGGAAAAAAACAAACTGGTAATATGTTTATCCCATTTAAATCTAAAAAAAAAAAATGATATAAAATTCTAATTTATTTTTTATTTTATTAAATTTTGTATATTTTGGCTGTATGTTTTAACACTAACCAAGGTTTTAGAATATTCTTTGGGTCTTTAAAAAGTCAGAGTGTAAGTCAGTTAAGTGCCATACGTGATACACGCTTGGGCGATCATGTCTCGAATAAGACATGACTGAGTGGGCAGAAGATTATTCCGCAGTAGGTTGCCATTGCTTTCTGCGGTAGAATGGTTGCCAGCCAAGGCTATAGAACCTAATCTGTCCGATTATTTAACCCTAACTGGAAGGAAGAGACGGATTAATACCTTTCCTAAGGGTATTTGCGTGTAAGTGAATGCAATGACTTCAACTGGAATTCGAACTCGGATCTCCAATTTCGCGTTCCGAGCCGATATCCACAGCAACACAACGCACACCGCCAGAGTGTAAGGGGTTAATAAAATTGTATGGCACAAGGAATAATACTGAATAGATTTTTATTTCATTGAGTTTTTGTACTAATTTACATAGAATTTCTTTCTATTTTTATCAAAAAGAGATTATTTCAAATTTGCACCCAACATCAAACAGCTTAATCGAAAAATAAAATTGAATATTATTAAAAAATATTCCTTATCTTTTCCGTTATATTTAATATAAACTCATACGCATAAACATACACATACACATACACACACATATATTTATCAGATTGAAATAGATAGATAGATAGATAGATAGATAGATAGATAGATAGATAGATAGATAAGATCAGATATAGATAGGTATAATCACATTAAGAGAGATCGACAGACAGATATTTATATACTCAGATTGAGATAGATACAATCAGATTTAGAAAGATAAATATGAACAAAGCAATCTAGATAGATAGATAGATAGATAGATAGATAATGAATAGACTTAGATAGATAGATAGATAGATAGATAGATAGATAAGAACAGACTAAGATAGATAGATAGATAGATAGATAGATAGATAATGAATAGACTTAGATAGATAGATAGATAGATACATAGATAGATAAGAACAGACTAAGATAGATAGATAGATAGATAGATAGATAAGAACAGACTAAGATAGATAGATAGATAGATAGATAGATAAGAACAGACTAAGATAGATAGATAGATAGATAGATAGATAGATAGATAGATAGATAGATAGATAGATAAGAACAGACTAAGATAGATAGATAGATAGATAGATAGATAGATAGATAAGAACAGACTAAGATAGATAGATAGATAGATAGATAGATAGATAGATAGATAGATAGATAGATAGAATAGAATAGATAGATAGATAGATAGATAGATAGATAGATAGATAGATAAGAACAGACTAAGATAGATAGATAGATAGATAGATAGATAGATAGATAGATAATGAATAGACTTAGATAGATAGATAGATAGATAGATAGATAAGAACAGACTAAGATAGATAGATAGATAGATAGATAGATAGATAATGAATAGACTTAGATAGATAGATAGATAGATAGATAGATAGATAGATAAGAACAGACTAAGATAGATAGATAGATAGATAGATAGATAGATAAGAGAACAGATAAGATAGATAGATAGATAGATAGATAGATAGATAGATAGATAGATAGATAGATAGATAGATAGATATGTATGTTGTTGTTTAGAAAAACGACTAATCTTCTCTATACACTTGTGCCTGTACGATTCTGGGGAGTCACAGGGCTCGTGGTCGTTTTATGTACATATGTATACAGGGTGTCCATAAAGTCCGTGTGCACGTTAAAAAATTATAACTTTATTTGTATTTGTGATAGAAATAATCTGTAAAAAATGTTATAAAGTTTAATGTATTTAGTTGTACGTATAGTTATTGACTAATTCTTTATCACAAAATTTGCAACAACTTTTAGATAAGTAAACAGATGGATCAGAAGGGATGGACCTGTTTATTGACCTCCACGTTCGCCAGGTTTGACTCTATTAGATTTGTATATGGGGACATGAAAAACAATTGTGTATGCAGCCAAACCTAGTCCATTAGAAGATTTGAAAGCTAAAATAACTAATGGGATTTCAGGAATTACTGTAAATCAGTTGGCAAATGTTTTCCGTGAACTGCAAAATCGCATTACCCTTTGTATTGCTAACGATGGAGGCCATCTGTGCATAGAATACTGCTGTCATATATGGTCAGGCGCCCCTACTGTTTATCTCAGTGTTCTCGACAGGCTCCAAAGGAGAATCTGTAATCTGATAGGTCCAGACTTGGCGGCTCGACTCCAGCCACTTTCTCACCGACGGAATGTGGCTTCCCTCTGTCTATTCTACAAATATTTCATGGCTTCTGCTCCGACGAACTTAAGTCACTGGTGCGCCTGCCACAAGAATTTACTCATGCAACCTGACTGGCAGCAAAGTCCTACCCATTTACAGTTAGATCAACCAATGCAGCCGAAAATTCAACTCTAGCAGCTTCTTTCCTCGCACTTCCCGCCTGTGGAAATCTCTTCCATATACTCGCTATCCTGACGGCTACAACCTCCAGGAATTTAAATGCAATGTCAATATCCATCTCTTATCCACTTGACTCTAGTTCTTTCTACATCATCCTGTATATCTTTTCCTTTCTCTCTACCTTTTCAACTGCCTTCACACCTGTGCTACCATCCTTCTCTTGCTCTTTTTCTGACACCCACTCTAACTGGTTCGTCTTTCTCTTTACTCGCCTTCTATCTAAAATTTTACTCTAATGTAATGCGCTGCGCATCAGTGACGGTACCGCCTTGTTTGGCGTGAAACGGTTAAAAAAAAAATGAAAAAATAGGACATGTGAAAATTTCAATAAAACCTTAAAACATATAGATTTACTTCTTTCTAATCCGTTTTACAAATTATTTCTATCACAAATACTAATAAAGATAAAAATGTTTTAAAGTGCCTAAATTTTAGGGACACCCTGTATTTAGACAGAATCTCTTCATTCAAAGTTTCGATGTCCGATATTATCTTCAGAGGTGAATTAAAAAGGCAGAATTAATGTAACTGTTATCTCAAAAGTACATAGTGAAGAAAAAATACAGTGTCTTCCTTAATGAATTTAAACTTAACACCAAGAAACTAGTTAGAAAACTAAAAACGACTATTATAAAAATAAATATACATAGTATGCATATATTATTCAATGAAACAATCTTAAATGTATTTATATGGATACATCAAACAAGTTTTATTAAATTTAGCCAATATGTTCTGTTTTCATAAAGGTAGATATTTTTCCAATTTAAGTATTCTTACATCGGTTACACAATCAATACATTATCTTGTAAGGTTAACTTGCTACATATCGAAATTTAATTCTATTTAAACATGAACATATTGATCATCACATCACGAACAATCAAAATGCAACTATTAACATAAGACAAATGTTAGAACATAATAACAAAATATTACAGCATAATAACAAAATATTACTACATAATAACAAAATAGAACGAAATTAAATTGAATTAATTTTAAATTTAAAAAATTAATTTGCAAAAATAACTACAAATTAATTTTAAGAAATGATTTAAAATGAAACAGAATTTTATCAGTTGGATTAAAAATAAATATGTATATATGAATAAATCAGCAAAAGGTAAGATATTGTCCTAAATATGTCATGATTTTCTATTCATTTAGCCTTATAAGATATTTGGTGCTTTGTTTTAAGTGATTGGGTAGACATTACGTGTTTAGTCACGTTAGTATTTATGTTTGTATCAGTTTTTACATTTTATGTTTGTTGTGTCTTCATTGGTTGTAGGTACTTCATACATACAAAAAATACAAAAACGCACAACAGACACACACACACACACACACACACACACACACATATATATATATATATATATATATATATATTGAAAAATGTGGAAACTGGAGTACTATTAATAAGCATCCACGCATCTTGAAAAATCACTAAGCAAAAAAACAGTGCTGTTAATGCTTTAATAAAACTTATGTTATATATATATATATATATATATATATATATATGCCACATCAGCGATTTAAGCATTACGCTTCAACATTGAATTGAGCTCTTTCGGTGATTGGCGTGTTAATACACTGTTTGTATATAACAAGCTAAAGTTACCATTCTCTGATTCCATGCGCCTATGGTTTAACTGTTAGCGACTCCGACTGACACCAAATCGGTCGAGTTTCGATCCTGGCCAGAAGCAAGTGAATGTGTAGGCACATTGATGAGCAGTCATATAGCGTAACATGCTTGTATGTGGAAGACTATTATATATATATATATATATATATATATAAATTATAAATCCAAATGAATAAGGAACGAAGAAAATATTTTGTAGTATATTGTAATTTGAACATGTTCTAAAGTATAACTTATAATATATATATATATATATATCCTGTTATATATATATATATATATAACAGGATGTATAATAGTTCTGATGAGCTGTAATACAGCAAAACAGAACTGTTTGTGGATGATTATTTACGCTCTCGCCCGTCGATTGAGTCCTCTAGGAAAAATGGTAGATTTTAAGACAGTAGCTGCTCATCTGAATGGATTAACACTTGGCTACTGGCGTTTGTATATACACTGTGTATATAGCACGCTAAAATCTGCTTTCTTCCACTGTGCGCAGATAGCTTAGAGGTAGAATCTCCTACTGATGTCAAATCGGTCGTGTTTCAATCCCAGCTGGAAGCAATCGGATGTTAAAGGACTGTCTTCGGATGACTTTATGTACATATGTTAAAAAATATTTATATTGTCCTACGTCGTTTCATGCATTATGTAATTATCAGGTGCATTTTTCAGACTGACAGTTTAATAGATTTGAAGCAGATCTCTTTCGTTAAAGTACCAATTGTAGTAATAGGGAAATTTTTGATAATTCTAAAATTAAATACATTAATTCTTTAAAAAAAGTAAACTCAACGGTAGTTTAGAATACACCATTAAAAACAAAATAGGCGGAAATAAGCAGAAATCAGGTAAAGGTAACATTATTTATTTTAACCCACTGATCAGCCGTAATGTCTAAACAATTATTGATAAATTCTTTTTAAACTAAATTCACAAAAATTTCCACCATTCATCCACACTAAAAATATTCACCAAAAACAATGTTAAATTAAGTTATAGTAACGTTAAGAACATATATATTTTACAACATAAACATTATGTCAGATAAATAGTTGGTCCTCCTGAATGTCAGTTACTAACAATAATGACCCTTCAAAAAATAATTGCAACTGTCGGAAAAAATAAAACCTAAATTTTTCTTTGGATGCACTTCTAACATGTGGAAAGTGAGATTTAACAATCTGATGTTGTCTTTAAACAAAAGTACAGTTAAAGCACTGCTTTATCCACATATTATTGGAAATAAAAAAAAATGACAAGAAGCCAATTTTTTCCTGGAATATCGAAGCTAAATCCAAACCTTACAACGGAAAAAGAGATGGGTGTAACTTATGTCTTTTAGAAAAAAATTTCATCTTAATAAATAAATAACTAATCTACTTCAGAAAAATAGCCCTAATCTACTTAAAAAAACGATTTAATGACTGCCATAGAAAAAGTATTTACTTAAATTCTTGGATCCCGATCGATATAGATTTCTCTATACCTTTGTCATTATTTATAATAGGGTGGTTATGGTTGTTAATTTTGTTATATTATTTTAGGATTTCATTGTTGTGTTTTTAACGACAATAATACTAATATTTGCAACGCAAATTAATATCCTCTGAAAAATAGGGATATAAATAGAAAATAAAATAAAATAAAATTAAATTAAAAATTAAAAATTAAAAAAACAAAAATAAAATTAAAAAAAATAATAATAATAATAATAGTTTTTTTAAAAATAATAATATTTTTTATAAAAAAATAAAAAATAAAATAAAAAATAAATAAAATAAAAAATAAAAAAATAAAATAAAAAATAAGAAATAGAAAAATAGATGCCTTACAAATTATTTCAATTTGTTTAGTATTTGTTTACTATAAACCCGCTTTATATATACCTTAAAGCTATACTTAATTAACTGTTACATTGCTCTGTACGCTTAATGTCACTACGAGTCATTTTTAAAATCGTGTAGTTCTGCTTTTAACATTTAACTTCATAGCTTTACGTCTATTACTTTAACATTGTTTTTTATATTAACAAAACATTTTTAGAATAATATTTTATTTTTCTTATGTTCTTATTTTTTATTTTCAATCTCATCGCATCTAAAAATAATACATTAGCTACAGTTTTCTTCCATTCTTACTTCAACAACTAATAATTCCAGTCTGGTATACATAGGTACACTTCACCCCAGTATTCATTGGTCTACACCCAGAATTCTTTAAAAATTTAATAACCTCCCACTCAACTGCAATCATCTAATATGGTGACATTATTTATTCTTAAGTTTAAATTTGTTATTTTAAATTTCCTTACCGACATATATATGACAAAGTCAATGAACCACATTTCACTGAGTGATGATGGTGTATTTAACAATGAAACTTGAGTTGGTGTATTAAACAAGAAAACTTGAGTTGCAGTATGCTAATATTATAACAATATCAATAAATGAATATCTCAAATTAATCTACTTTTGTATTGAGCCATCTTAATAAAAAGTAAGTATTAACTGATTAACTGTAGAATATATATATATATATATATATATATATATATATCCATTAGTTTAAACCACTTATATATATACATGATATATCACACGCTAAAAGTATGCCTTCTTCTACCGAGCGTACATAGATCAGAGGTAGAATCGTCAACTAACGCCAATCCGGTTTCAATCCTGAGTAAAAAGCAATCGGATCTCTAACCATACTGATAAGCTGTGATACTGTGAAACAGATCTGTATGCGGATGACTATATGTATATTGATTTTTTATTTGTATTAACATTATTATTTTTTAATAATAATAAATAAATATTGGAGATGCTGTCAAGAACGGAACAATCGGGAGATGAAGGGGAGCGGTAAAGAAAGAGATAGCTAACTGAGCTTAGAAGGGAGAAACACATATAAGAATGATGTAGGGATTCAAGATAGACCACCCTAGCTAGAGGAAGGTGTTCACTGACGTAAACACCAAGCCCATGCATGTGAACATTGGAATCCTTCCTGAAGAGGGGAACGTAGCCAGGGATCGAGAAGTCAGATGAGGGAATTGAGGAGTCTCACAAAGAGCTAAGATGTCAGAGAACTTTTGGTGGAGGAAAGATTCAACGCTACAGAAGTTAGTTCGAATACCCCGGATGTTAATAAAGGAAATGTTAATATGTTTAGGTGATTTTAATTTGCCTGGTATAGCTTTTTTTGCGTATATATGGATGTTCATGTTTAATGTTGTTGTCGAAGAGAGACCTCGAGTAGAGGAGGCAAACGGTCATTTGCTGCGACATGCACTAGAAGGGAACTGGCGCGGGCTGCAGCAAAGTGTTGCCCACCGAGAGCGCCTGCAGGGACACTTATCCATGCGCGACATGGCACTATATATATATATATTTTTTCTTTTTTCTAAACATATACTGTTAAATATAATGTAGGTAATATCAGACAGATTTTAGTCAATAACACAATAATCCTTACTCATACACCCAGTAAAAAGAACCTTCAGATATTGGAGGCCATGTACATTAAATCCAAACAACCCACACTTAATAAAATCACTTTTAAATCTGGCCATAACATATTACATTGCATTTGAATACATGGTTCTGTTGTCATTTTGCGCTATCACGCAATGTGACGTCATAGAACCGCATTGCAAATTTGCGAAATGATGGTGGATGTTATTATGTTACCATCTTGGTGACATCTCTGAAGATGGTTCATATGAGCCGAAAGCTTAGAAACAAATTAATAAAAATTATCCAAATATAGGAGAATTTTTGTCTTTATTTTCAACTGAAATTAAAGCCAAAATACGGCGTTTAGAACGGCTCATGATTAAACATAATAGACATTCATTGTCTCTTATATTTAACAGTATATGTTGAGAAAATTATTTGCTGCCTCGATACAACTAAAGGTATATATATATATATATATATATATATATATATGTGTGTGTGTGTGTGTGTGTGTGTGTGGGTGTGTGTGTATATGCACACTGTTCAAATTTCCATTTATTTTATCAAATGAATTATATTAAAACTATTTTGATTTTTGTTTATGCTATCAAAATGTAAATGGAAACTGCTACTGAAATATTGAAAATATACGCTTTAAAATTTGCAAGGGAGAAGCAAATCAAGTAAATCATGCATTCAAAAAGAAACCTATCTATTAAATATTTATGAACACAAAAGCAATCTGCAACTCTTTTCCCCAAAACAAAACTGGAAAAAGTTAACTGTCTGTATTTTTTTCATCTTTGCCTAAAGTATATATTCTGTAATGAACGTCTCAATATTAGACATCAGCAAGTTGTATTATCTTTAACATGGCCGCCAATGTTCGTCTGCTATAATTGAAAGAAGTCTCTAGAGAGGTCATTTGTAACAATGACATACAGAAGTACCATAACTATATTACAAGTAGAAACGTGTGAGTTTTAATTTTTTTTCTCATAACGGATAAACGGTAGTAATACAGAAAATATTCAGGAAGTTAAGTCGGGGATTAGTTCATAGATTATAATTGAATAATTGATAATGATTGAGCAGTCGTAATTATATTACAAAAAAAATACGAACTAATTGCTTACAGAACATGGCTTCATGTTTTCGGAGGCATAAATGCAACTGTCCCCTTTTTCTTCTAGGTTGTGTGCTGCCAGTCTCTTTTCGCTCGCTTTCAGTTTATTCTGTGGTTGTCAAATCTTTTAAGCCTTCTTTCCGCATTATATGTCATAATAATTTTCAGATGTGAAAGTGTTCTTTTTGTTTTCGTTGTCTCTAAAACTTTGTCCTTGCTTCCAATTTCAATTCATGGTATTTTCAGTATCCCACTGTAGAACCATATATATATATTTTAATCTTTGAGGAGATAATCCAGCATTTAATGCTGTACAGAAGGACTGATATTACATAATAGTTCCGTGCTCTTTTCTTTCTTCTAACGAAATATTTCTGTTTTTTAATACTTTGCTTAGCTTTGGTAAGGCTTTCGCTATCTAAATGCGCCCTATTTAAAAGCAACGAAAGGTTTCTCAGTGTGAATGTACTAAGACGTCTGCAAATATTAGAAGGGTCAGTATACTACCCGAATCCAGATTTCTTAGTGAGGTTAGCAAACACGTTCCTCCAAAATGCGATGTCACAACTACTACTCCTCATATGATGTTGATCGCATTTGAGAAAGACTTCTTATGAACGTGAGCATGGCATTTTTTCAATGGTAGACCTCTCCACGATCGATATAATGAATGATTATTAATTAAATCAAATGTTAAAATATATGAACATATTTTAAATCTATATTTTATTGACGTAACGCCGACTCTTTTCATCAGCCAATTAACCTTGCATGTCAACTTATTTTTGCTATGATATCAGTTTTGGTGCAGTGGATATAGGCTGGAAATAAGAAATCAGAGAGCCGAGTTCAAATCCCAATTGAATTCGTTATATTCACTTACTCGCAAATACCCTTGGTATTAATCAATCTCTTCACTCCTCCATCTATGGATATTTTAGGTTCTATAGCCTTGGTTGGCAACCAGTCTAGCACAGAAAGTAATGGCAACCTACTGCAGAAAATATTCTATCCAGTCAATCATGTCTCTTTCAAGACATGATCTCCCAAGCGTGTATAACATACTGTATTTAACTGACTGAATGTTGTAGCCTGTTATATAGCCAGGAAGAAAAACAAAAAGAAGCTTGGCTGAACCAGTGTATCGGAATAGCAGAACATTTGTATAAAATAAGAAAGTTATTAGCAGATAGCAGTGTCCGTCCGAAATGTCAAGTTACACTGCATCTCGACTGCCTCCTTCAGGAAGTCTTGCAGGTTAGTATTTATAAAGGAGAAAGAGTTCATTCCAATGTAGATAGGGCACCATAACATTGATGGTATCAATTCTTAGAGCAAAATAAAAGGAAAAGTTATTTTATTCAGGGTATATGTGAAAAGGTAACACAAGCAACCGACGATTGAAATCAGTTCGTTTTTTCTGTTTGATTTATGTTTGTTGTTAAGGGTTAAAGGCAAACGTTACATTGATGTTACGATCATTTTAAATAGCTTTTGTTTTTACATTTCGGATCATTTTCCTTGTTTCCGGTATGTACTTAAATATGGATTTTTCAATGACTGGTTACTTCTAATTTTTGATAAGATATTGTAATTACTTTTGTTCTTTTGTTCTTTTGTTACTACCATTTTATCATTTTCAAATTTAGTTTCTTTGTGTTTTAGATTTCTTCTAATGCAATATCGTAATGACTTGAGATGCGAGTCTAATTGGTTCTAAGACCGAGCTCGTAACACAAAAGACTCATATCTCAATCCCTTTCTATGATAATTTTATTTAAATAAACAT